>JAXCLQ010070719.1:0-13815 GCA_035584115.1 Cedrela odorata
TACTTTACACTGCATCGACATATAGCATTTGCATGATTTGCTTACTGAGATGTTTATCTCACCTTTTATTGAAAAATCTATTTTTCAGATATTAGCAAGTAAGGATGATCGAGTACGCAAGCGAGGATATAGGCGTATTCGTAGCTTTATTTTGATATATGTAATTTGTAAGTTAGCTAAGTGGTGTATATGGACTTGTAGGTTAGTACTTGAGAATCTATTTGTATTATAAAGTGTTGTATTATATATACACTTGTATGTATATAAGAAAAGAAAATTTTTGTGGACTAGAAATGTTTATATTTTGTGTAAATAAAAGAACAACATTGTATGTAGTATATGTGTTTATGTATTAGCAATTAGTATGAAACGGGTGTGACAACAGTGCCACAGACAAGTTGTTTAGTATTTAAACACCTTTAGCCTATTATTGTAAAACAACTTTTGATGAATAAAGTTCTAAAACTTTGTGTTGAATTGTGAGCAATTCTTCTTGAGTTCTTGAATTAACTTAGAATTATCAAAGGCCTTGTACCCCTTTGTGGCGTCATATCTTTCGGAATACTGTTGGTTAGTTGCTTAATCACGAGTTTCTGGTTATCGGTTAACTTTTGCAATTTATGTTCTTGAGACGAGTTCATCAATGGATCTAGGGTTCATAATCTGATCATATTAGCTTTCCGGGTTAGGATTTACTTGTTCGTGAATTTTTAAAGCGTCGTTCTTTGGAGGTTCACATCAAATTCACTTGTTTGTAGGTTTTTAAAGTGTCATTTTTTGGGGGTTCACATCAGTTGGTATCAGAACTTGGCTCCAAGATCAGGTTATTCTATAATCTGTTTTTAATTTTGTGTTCGTCGAGTCAAATATATATATATATATATATAAATCTGATATATTCTGCCTTAATATACTAATGTTCTAGAGTTTGAATATATGATTCTTAGTCTATCTTACTTGTTGAGTCATTAAATAAAAAAAAAACCAGTTCTGCAATTTTTTTTCTTTTAATCACCTTGTTTCTTGCATGTCTTTCGTGTTTCTTGTGATTCTTTCTTATTTTTTTTCGTGTCTTTCTTGTTTTTTGCCTGTCATTCTTGTTTCTTGCGTATTTTTCTTGTTTCTTGCGTGTCTTTCTTATTTCTTGTGTGTTTTTCTTTTGAGTTCTAAGAAAAAAAAAAACGGGGAGTGAAACCGAGAAAATCCATGAGCATAAAGGGGAGAGAAACTGAGAGTGGCAATAAAGAGAGTGAGCAGAGAGTGCAATCTGCTTTCTTTACCAAAATTGGAGTATATAGGCATAGACCAACCATAGACAAATTTTCGCCAAGATTCTAGAACGAATCCTTTCAAGGAGAGGGGGAATGATGGGATCTACGATGATCCACAGATTGATCAAGTTGTTCAAGATCCATTGCATGTTCATGAAAGATAGGTTTGATATGAAGTCCAAGTCCAAGAGTGAAGATAAGTTTAACAAGAAGTCCAAGTCCAAGAGTGAAGATATGAAGTCATATGCGGCCACATTGTATTTTACATGTGGGCTTGATATAATTTTATTTAATTATTTTAATTATGTTAATAGGCTGATACAATTAATTAAATAGTCCATAGTTATTTTTATTATTTGTTATAGCTTGTTTTAAGGTTTTCTAATGTTTAAAAGGGAAACAAAGTTTATTTTTGTCAATTGCTATAGTGCCCGCGGCTAGGGTTTGCTACAGTATTCGTGGATTAGGGTTAGCTACAGTAGCGTAAACTAGGGTTGCTACAGTGTTGCAGACAAGTTGTTTAGTATTTGAACACCATTAGCCTTTTATTTTAAAACAACTTTTAATGATCAAAGTTCTAAAACTTTGTGTTGTATTATGAGTAATTCTTCTTGAGTTCTTAAATGAACTTAGACTTATCAAAGGCCTTACAACCCTTTGTGGAATCATATCTTTCGGAATATCATTGGTTAGTTGCTTAATCGCGAGTTTTGGGTTAACTGTTAACTTTTCCAACCTAGGTTCTTGAGACAATCCTTTACGGGTCTAGGGTTCATAATCTGATCATATTGGCTTTCCAAGTTATGATTCACTTATTCGTGGGTTTTTAAAATGTCATTTTTTGGAGGTTTACATTAGATTTACTTGTTTGTGAGTTTTTAAAGTGTCATTCTTTGGGGGTTCACATAAGTTGGTATCAGAGCTTGGCTCCAAGATCAGGTTATTCTATCATTTGTTTTTAATTTTGTGTTTGTTGAGTCCAATATATATATATATATATCTGATATATTTTGCCTTAATGCACTAACGTTCTAGTGTTTGAATATATTGTTCTTAGTTTATCTTACTTGTTGAGTCATTTAATTAAAAAAAAAAAACTAGTTTTGCAATTTTTTTCTTTCTTTTAATCACCATGTTTCTTGCTTTTTTTTTTTTTTTGTTTCTTGCGAGTCTTTCTTGTTTCTTGCGTGTTTTTCTTGTTTCCCTTGAATCTTTTTTATTTTTTTCATGTCTTTCTGTTTCTTGCTTGTCTTTCTTGTTTCTTCCATGTTTTTCTTGTTTCTTGCATTTCTTTCTTGTTTCTTGTGTCTTTTTCTTTTGAGTTCCAAGAAAAAAAAAACGGGGAGTGAAACCAAGAAAATCCATGGCACAAAGGGGAGAGAAACTAAGAGTGGCAATAAAAAGAGTGTGGGAAGAGTGCAATTTGCTTTCTTTACCAAAATTAGAGTATGGGCATGGACTAACCATAAGCAGATTTTCGCCAAGAGTAGAGGACGAATCCTTTTGAGGAGAGGGGAAATGATGGGATCTACGATGATCCACAAATTGATCAAATTGTTCAAGATTCATTGCATGTTTATAAAAGATAGGTTTGATATGCAGTCCAAGTCCAAGAGTGAAGATAAGCTTAACAAGAAGTCCAAGTCCAAGAGTGAAGATAAGTTTAACAAGAAGTCCAAGTTCAAGAGTGAAGATAAGCTTAACAAGAAGTCCAAGTCCAAGAGTGAAGATTTGAAGTCATATGCGGCCACATTGTATTTTACATGTGGGCTTGATATAATTTTATTTAATTATTTTAGTTATGTTAATAGGCTAGTACAATTAATTAAATAGCCTATAATTATTTTTATTATTTGTTTTATCATGTTTTAGGGTTTTCTAATGTTTAAAAAGGAAACAAAGTTTATTTTTGTCAATTGCTACAGTGGCCACGGTTATGTTTTGCTACAGTATTCGTGTATTTGGGTTAGCTACAGTAGCATGAATTAGGATTGTTATAGTGCCACGGATAAGTTGTTTAGTATTTAAACACCTTTAGCCTGTTATTTTAAAACAACTTTTGATGAATAAAATTCTAAAACTTTGTGTTAAATTGTGAGCAATTCTTCTTGAGTTCTTGAATGAATTTAGACTTATCAAAGGCCTTGCAACCCTCTGTGGCGTCATATCTTTTAGAATACCGTTGGTTAGTTGCTTAATCGCGAGTTTTGGGTTAACGGTTAACTTTTATAGCCTAGGTTCTTGAGACAAGTTCTTCAACGAGTCTAGGGTTCATAATATGATAATATTGGCTTTCCAGATTATGATTCACTTGTTCATGGGTTTTTAACGCGTCGTTCTTTGAAGGTTCATATCAGATTCACTTATTTGTGGGTTTTTAAAGCATCATTCTTTAGGGGTTCACATCAAAATCATTTTTATTTTCTTTTTAACTACATGTCCATCTTTGTCCATCCTGTAACACTGAAAGGTGAGAGGGGGGTAGAATGAGTCCTAAGGACCCAATGAGTAGATAAGATTAAAATAAGAAAATATAAGAAAACATAAACGAGGAGTAAAAGTACAAGTTTTAACATATAATATATTACATTAAATTAAAAATATTCACTTTAATCAATGAAACATAATAAAATATTTTTCATGTATAAAAATCTGCTTGTGGATGTTCAAATAATAGTATTTAGGCTTGCCAAGAAACTATTCCCCTAGATATGCACCAATGAGTTGCTAGTGGACACTTTAAGACCTGCTAACAAGTTATTTTCTATTAGTACATAAAATCATTTAGCCCACTCGTTCATGATGGCCTGGAAAAGTAAATGCGATGCCAAACATCGACTTATCCAGCCACAACCTCTCACTTGCCTTTCTCAGATTGACAAAGGCGAAAATGATAACCTCTTCCTTACCACTTTCTAGGGTAGGTAAGGGCAGAAATGACAATCTCTCCCTTACCCTTTTTTTGGGTAAAGGCAAAATCTGTGCACAGATGCGCTCAACCGAGCACTTGCACCCAAATTTCAAACATGAAATCCACATTCAATATTTATCATTTACTTCACATATTAACTCAAATCAATTTGTCGTATGCCAACCATCCATAGTATAATTCGTAAATAATTCAAAACATTTTTATAAAACATACTCTTACTCATCATATATTAATTTTATATTTAAAAAGCATTCAAATTCCACAAATCCATAACACAATTTAACATTTAAATTATTTTTAAATTTTAAATATTTTTAGAAAACAATTTAGCATTTCCATCATTTTATTTTAAAATTCTAAAAAATGTATCCATCTACTCATATTTATATTAAATCAATATTAATAAAACTATTTCTTAGTTCATAAAATAATAAGTTTTATAAAATTATTTAAAAGAATGAAAACAAGTGTGATCCACTCACAGGTTTGTGCTTATCCGTTTTCAACTTGTTACTTTGCCGATGGTTGACTAGGTCGATTATCTATAATTACATGTTCTTTTATTAAAATTCGAAATACCATACACTTTCCATATAAACTAAGAATATACCACACATGACCTTAATTATTAATAGACAATATGAGAGTCTCGGACTATCATTATCTACTTCGGGAAAATCATAATTTCCATCATATTTATCCCAAACAACATCTATTCTCAATAAGGGTAACTTCATATTTTTGCTGGTATCGATTGATAATAAATTTTAAACCAAATTATTAATATGTTTATTCCTGATATGTCTAGATTACGTGACTTTTTACAGTATTTCATTTGAAGTTCTATATCCAAACTTATACTTAATTAAATAAATATTGTTTCAACCGAATTTTGTAACAGGACAATGATCTTCTCTAATCTTCTGGGAATTCGTTTCTGAATGGAAAAATCTAATTTTTGACTATGTTATTTCTTTTATGTCTAGTTTCTGTAGACTTTTACAGATCCTAATTTCTACTCCTATTGATTGAGTTACGATCAGTTTACTACACATTGTGCAGATATGCGACAGTGTACGGTGCTGAAACAGAGCACCTATATTTCAAAATTTTCTACAACTTCGTTCCTACATAAAAATTTTTAATTTTTGGATATATTATTCTATTATGTGTCTAGTTTACAAGGAATTTTATGGTACTAAAAACTGATACTGGGAACCCTATTTCTTATTGGGTTTTCTGTCTGCTGTTTTGTATATTCGCCAAACCGAAATGCAGCACAAAACAATTATTTCTAAAATCTATGAAGGATGCCTCGTTTCTGAAAAAATTCTAAATTTTAGTTTTGTTGCTCTTAATTATGTCTAGTTTCCTTAAAATTTTACGGCGTATTAATTGGATGTCTATAACTTATTTTATAAATCAAATACCAAGCTTAGATCGAAATTCTAACAAATAGAAATCGCCCTGCCTAACAAACTTTCAACCCTATAACTTGGTTACCATTTTCATGGCTCATTGTCACTTAAAATTTCACCTTTACATGTATAATACATAACCAAATACACACAACATCTACTGTTGTATATAACTATTCAAATTTTACAACAATTTTCCATTCATAAATTTACCATGCATGCCTATTTCTTATCACTTTAATATTAACACACTGTCAAGATATTAAGTCATGTACTTTCCATATACTTTTTAAACACTGCCTTATGTATTTAATTCATACCTTTGCCAACATTTTTCACAAATTCACATCTCAAGTTTATAAAAATCTCTACATAAAATACTGTCGAGTATATGTACTTGTATCATCCATTGCAAATTCACTTCTCAAAACCTATTCTACCATATAATTTGCACATCCATTACCTACACATTACTAAATACAAAATTTACATCATTTTAATATTAAAACATAACCATAACATGCACTGTCCATAACCCTTTCACCATCCAACCAGCCACACAACACAAAATCTTCACATGAAATTCTACACAAAACATAATTTATAAGCCAAAATCATCAACAAACATATACATGCTTACCACCCTTACTGACTTCCTTTTTGTTTTCCTTCCCTTTTCTTCTTTCTCTCTTTCTCTTCTCCCTCTTCTTCTCCTCCGTTGCTTTCCTTTCTCACCTCATGGCTTCATCTTCTTCTCCTCCTTTCTCTTCCTCTCTTGGCCATTCCATCTCTTCCTTGGCCTGATAACTCAATTGCCATTTAATTAATTTAAATCCTGAACATAATTTATTTTTTTAATCTTTATTATATACATATATAATACTTGCCCCAAAATTAAATAATCTTAAAATTAAATAATCTTATCATATTAAATTTCAAACTTATTTCTCTATGTAAATTTCCTATAACACCAACACCTAATGAAATTAATGCCTTATCAATTTAATAAAATCTTGGAACATCAATAATAATCACATACTTAGATATATATTTTACATTCTATTGCTCAATTTCAATTTACTATGCATGCATAACCTCGATTAATTTAATTTTTAATTTTAATTTGTTATTATTTTTTTCACAACCCTTATTAAAACTTTATTATAAATGAAAAATTCAATAACTCAATTTATATCAAAATTTCAGGTTCTACATGTTGTCTTGGATTAAGACAAATAATTGTCTTAAAAAATAATGTTTTAAAATATTTGAAATTCCAATTGTTTGAATTTTTTCAAAAATATTTTTAGTAACATTATCTAAATAATTATCTACTTTAATTTAAAATGAAATCATTAGCTCTTTTCTTTTTAATTTTTAATATTTGTTAATAAGAAAAATGATAAAGTTATCATTTTAAGAAAAATAAATTATAAGAGTTTTCACAAGAGGTGATTATATATTTTGGCTTTTATGTGAAGTAAAAAAAATGGTGATTAAAAAAAGAAAAACGAAAAGTTTGAATTTTTGGGAGCAATAGTGATTTCGAGTGTTGAAATCACCATATGAAGAAACATACAGCGTGCTACTCTATGAGTGTGGACTGATATAGAGGTTGGGCGATACCTTAAACATTTCAAAGAAACCAAGATCAACCAAATGATGGAGTGGAAACTGAGTTATATGGTTACTTGAGATAATGTTTTGCTCTTTTATTATTTTTACACTTTTTAATTTATTTCCAAAAATTTTATGGGTCGTGTCTCATTCAATAGATCTATTTTAAGGTTTCTTATTATGATTAAAATTTTAAATTTTTACTGCTTATGTGTACTGAGAAACCTAACAATGGTATTAAAGCCTAGTTTGCATAAAATCACAATTTTCATTGTTTTGGTATGTTTATATTTTTCGTAATGATTTAAATGTTAAATCTTAATATTTCCATGTTTTGAACATTTTAATAATTATGTGATTTGAATATATAATTAAATATAGAGAAAGCTATAAAAATGAATTGCTTGAAAAATATGATGAAAATATATCATGTTATTTGAGATGTTTTATGCAATTATGAAAAATTTGTGATTATTAATATGACGTTAAAAGTGTTTTAACAATAACTTGGATCTTTGTATAGATCATAGATAAATTGGTAAAATTAGTTTTGAAGGTTAATCGCATGATAATGTTTTAGACATCAAAATATTTTGGTGAAAAATCTATAGAGGGGTTAGATTATTTATCTACTTTGACACTCTTAATGTCATTTTTAGGAAATATGATTTGATCATATGATTTATTATTCTATTAGCTTCGTAACGATATATTTTATGCTTAATTTGGCTAAGTATTGAAATTTCCATGATTTTTAGAATGATTAATGGCCACTTTATGAAATTGTCTGAAAATTTTAGGGTCAAATTAATATATAAGTATCCAAGTTTAATTAAAAAAAATTATTATGCCAAAATTTGAACCAAAATGACAAGTGTAGTTAATGATATTATCAACATATAATATTTAATATTTTTGGTTAATTGAATGAGCATGGCTAGTCATGAGCTTGTACAACAATTTAGATTGTAATTTTAAATTTTAATTTTTGGGTTAAATGGGGTATGTGAACCTCGCCTTACTAATATTCTTTTATAATTTCTCTTCTTCCCAATATATTTCCCTTGGACTAGATTTAAGGTTTCATTTTTCATATTTTGTAATTTTGAAGACACGAAGAAACGAGAAGGAAAAGCCCAAGAGTTGAAAAGTAGAATTAAAATTTAATCCATAAGTCTTAATTTTTATAATTAGGTTTGTAGTTACACACCTAGGTATGACCTATGGAGTCACCTAGGCTCGGTGGCTCGCAAGCCCATGACCATACATTTATTTTCTATGCTCTTTATAATCATGTGAATTCTAAATTCAAATATAATATGAAATACTAGTTGGATTAATTAAAGATGAGACCAAATAATAAGATTAATGGGCTAAAAAAACCTAAACTTAAAAGTTAAGTGAGAAATGCAATGCATTAAGAATGCATACATAGCCTACCCACGTTTATGAGTGAATTGGACTTGAATTTTGAGACGGGTTATTGTCAGACTTTCCCTAAGATCTGACTTGAGAGAAAAGATCCATGAAACTTGTTAAACATATTATGTAATATGTGTGGAGGATCCTTGTGGCTTATCTCAAGCTTTCCCTAATGGTTACTTGGAGAATCCATTACATATCAAGAAACATTGAGCTTACTTAAAACATAGTAAACATGGTTATGTCAGGCTTTCCCTAAGATAAAGTGTAGAACTCCTAACCTTAATATTATTTAAGTGCATTAGATTTTCATTTAGGACACATTTATGACATATTATGTTTGTAAAAGAATTTAATTGAGTTTATGTATACTTAATCAACATGAAATCGAGTTATATGGTGTGATATATCTATTTATGTGATTATTTTTATTATCATGACTTTAAATGTGTTCTATATTATATTAGGTATTAAAATTATAGGAAATGTCATAAAGTAATTTTATAAGGATATTTTTGTAAACTTGAAGGATGTAGTAGCCATAAAGTGTAGAATTGAAATTTTATTGTCACAACAAAGTTATTTTTGGAATTTCACTTTTGGATAAGAATATAATTAAATGGGACATGTATTATATATATATATATATATACATATATTAGGCCCAATTTAATCAGTTTAGGCTTAAGCCCAAAAATCTATTTGTTTTTACAATTCTCTACAAAATCTCAACCATCCATTTGCTTTTATCTCACTTTTCCATTTGGCTTCATTTAAGCTATGGTTTAAGAATTGGATAAGGATGAAACTTAGCCATTCATTTATTTTAAATGGTAGGCATGAGTCTTGGTCATTAGATTAAAAAAATTAATCCTATCCATCTATTTCATTTAAATGTAAATAAGAAATAAATAACTAATTCAAATTCTCATTGAATTCCTACATTTACTTAGGAGAGGGAAAGAAAAGAAGGAAAAGGGAGAAAAGAAATAAAAGGAGAAAAGAAAGAAAAAGAGAAAGAAAAGGAAAAAGAGAGGGAAAAATTGTAAGTCTTGTTATCCATGTGTTTTATTTTGATTTATATATGTAGAAATATTGGAAACTTAGGTGTGAAAAATAAAGTTTTAGTTTTGAAATAGGGATTGGAAATAAATTTTATGTATATGATGTAGGTGTAGGAAATTATGGTGGGAATGTTGTATTATGTTTAAGAAATGAAATTTTGTAAGAGCATGAAATTTAGGGTAAGGTATTATTGTTATTAGAAAATATAGATTTATGTATGGTTAATTTAAAAATTGAAATAAATAGATATTAATTATAGTTAAATTAAGTTGTTGAAAATTGATAATTTTGTGGTATGATTTGGAATTATATATATATGTAGATTGTTGTAATGTATATTTTTATGGTTTGAATGAAATTGAAATGAGAAATGGTTATAAGTTTATGTATGAAGTGGTTATAGCAGGATATTAAATGACACGAAATGATAAGTTTATTAGATTATACATGAAATGGAATTATAAGCATTAGTACTTTGAATAATTGAAATTGGTAAGCTATGGATTGGTATAATTATGTTTAATATTTTGTAATAGAAAAGTGATATGTTTTCAATGAATTGAATGAGATGATGAATAAATGCCTCGATGAACGTCAACTAAGAGCATATTCATTACATACATTGCATCAATGTCGCATGATTAAAATAAAAACAGTGTATTAATACTCTGTGTATGAACAAATGGTATTTAAGTGTTGACACTACAGAGAGGGATATTGCTTAGTGAGGGGATTAGACCTGAATACAGTTACCCTTTCATGAATTGTGAATAGATGGATGTGTTTTGAAGTTTTTATTAATAAAATAATTTAAATATTTAACTGTTCTATGAATCCAAGATTGATGAATATTTTATATGTATGAAACTTAATATGTTTAGAGTAAGAGTAAGTTTAGAAAATGTGTTTAAATACTTGTGAAATATTTTCTGTGGATGAATAACCTTGATAAATTGATCTTGTGCTAACATTTGATAAATACGATGAAATATGATATGCAAAGTTTCATGATTTGAGACAATGGTGTAATTGCTCGATATGAGTGCGTCTGTGCACAGATCTAGCTATATACATTCTGCCCTTACTAGAGAAAGGGGTAAATGAGAGGTTACATATTTTCGCCTTTACTATCTGATATGAGATAAAGAAGAGGTTACTACTGAATAAGTTGGTGTTTAACACTGCACCCCTTATCCAAGCTAATGCTAACGAGTAGGTTTAATGATTTTTATGTATTGATGTAAAATAACTAGTTAGCGGGTCTTGAGATGTCAACCATTAACGCAATGGGGGATGTCTTGGGGGATAGTTTCTTGGCAAGCCTAGTTTCTTTTATTTGATCATTCACATATTTTAAATATAAAATTATTTTTCATTACATGTGTTGATCATGAGAGAATGGTTTGAAATTATTGTGAAATGTTATATTTTTTAAACATGATACTCTTGTTCCTATTTTATGTTTTCAATTCACGATTGTCCATCTATTCACTAAGTGTGTACTTACGTTTTATTTTCTTAAAAACATTTTTAGATAAGTAAATTTGAGGAGTTCACTAGTTTGCACTCCAAGCTCGAATTTTGTGATCCTCATTGACATGTATATAAACCTTTTAGAAGAGATCCGAAGAATTTTGTATTGTTATGTGGTTGTCAAAAATATTACATTTGTAAATATTATGTGTATGATATTATGTGATTTTATATATATATATATATATATATAAATGTGATACTAGAAGCCTTACACATTTGTGAGGAATACTAGTAGAAAATATATCTCGCAAGTGTGTGACGATTGTTATGTACTCGGATTTATGGATACTAGAAGGCTTTGGTTGAACCACCTAAAGGTATTGTACCTATTAGGTGTAAATGAGTCTTTAAAAGAAAGGCCAGAGCTACTAGAGAATTGAGACTTATAAAGCAATGCTAGAGTAAATGGTTTTCCTCAGAACAAGGAATTGACTTTGATGAAACATTTTCACCTGTAGTCATGCGTAAATCCATTTGGATTTTACTTGCTATAACTGCATACTATGATTATAAGATATGATAGATGGATGTTAAAACCACTTTCTTTAATGGTTACTTGGAAGAGGATGTGTATATGATATAACCTGAGGGTTTTATTTTAGTAAAAAATGTTAATAAAATAAGCAAGCTATATAAGTCTATTTATGGACTTAAGAAAACTTCTAGTTCATGGAACATAAGTTTTGATGAGATAATTAAATTGTTTGATTTCATCAAAAATCCTGATGATTCATGTGTTTACAAAAAGGTTAGTGGGAGCAAAGTGACATTCCTTTTATTATATGTGGATGACATATTAATCATTGGGAATGATAAAGGAATGTTATAATTAACCAAGATTTGGCTATCATCTAATTTCTCCGTGAAAGACTTGGGAGAAGTATCCTACATATTGGGTATTAAGGTTTATCTTGATAGATCTAATAAAATGTTAGGATTAACCCAGTCTATGTACATAGATAAATTGTTAAAAGGGTTTAGCATGAAAAACTCCAAGAAAGGATGTATAACGATGTGTCATAGAGTTACTCTCTCTAAGGAAATATCTCTTAAAACACAATCAGAGAGAGAATAAATGAGTAAAATACCACATGCTTCGGCAATTGGTTGTATCATGTATGCTATGTTATGTACTAGGCCTGATTTGAGTTATGTTCTAAGTGTTACGAGCAGATATCAGGTTAATCCAGGTGAGAGTCACTGGATGATTGTAAAAATGATTCTTAAGTACTTGAGAAGGACTAAGGAATTATTTCTTGTATATAGAGGACATAACTTGGTAATTTAGGGTTACACTAACTCAAGTTTCCAGTCAGATAAAAATGATAGCAAATCTACATTAGGATATGTATTTACCTTGAATAGTGGTGCAGTAAGTTGGAAGAGTTCCAAATAAGAAGTTACTGTAGATTCCACTATCGAAGCGGAATATATAATAGCTTCAGAAGCTGCTAAGGAGGGTGTTTGAATGAAGAAGTTCATTGTTGAACTTGGTGTGTTCTTGCCATTAATGATCCAATTCTATTATATTGTGATAACAATGGGGCTATAGCACAGACCAATTATCATACCCCGAACCTGGAGTCTACCCGTGACAATTACCATAAACTCTCATGATACACCCTATACACCTAGAATGTATCAAAAGAGCTTGTAAGGCTTCTTTATTAATTTCCAAAACCTGAAAATGTTTGCAAATAGAAATTCTCATCCAAGGGATCATTATCAAAAAATTGATCATCCATGATCAATTCATCCACAACAATTATCAAATAATAAAATAACATTATGAAAATCATTTTTTTTTCATTTGGGTTGAACAAACATAATCATTACATAAACATTTAGTTTACAAATACTTTAAAAAATTCAAATACATTTATCTAGTGGGATAAACCACACATGTGAGTTAAGAAAGAAACTTACTCGAAATATCGTAGGCTCTCTATTGCTGCAATTAGCCCGATATGAACTAACACACCTAACCTGAAAGCTATAATGGTGAGAAATAAGTATACAACTATACTTAGTGAGTAAATAAAGTACGTACATATATACATATATACACATGCATTTTCAAATTTATGATATTGGGATTTTATGTTTCAACATATGGTCAAAGTATATATATACATATTCATTAAATTTAAATAACCATAAAACATTCCAATGGTCTGCAACAGTTTTAAATAAACAAACTGGGCTAGCCATAACTTCTTGACTGCTATCTTGGCTGAGACAACGTCGAAACCGTTAGTGAGTCTTTCATGTATAAAACCATATGAAATGCATTCTTTATAAAATAGCAAATCATTTCTCATGCTTTACTAAATCATTTTATTAAGATAAAATATGAATTTTTAAACCACTGCCTGTCTCACTGATGATTGGTCTCAAATAGTCACTTGGTGACAGAGTGACTGTTCTCATCATATTCGTCAAATCCATGAGATCCTTATCAAGCCGTCAAGGCTTTCTGTCACACCCGTTTCATACTAATTGCTAATACATAAACACATATACTACATACAAAGTTGTTCTTTTGTTTACACAA
>JAXCLQ010070720.1:0-13812 GCA_035584115.1 Cedrela odorata
TTGGAAGCTATAGCAACCATAAAAGCAATCACCACTGGCTGGTTGCATCCAACCCTTAACCAAGATGTAATATTTCTTGGCCCTTAATTTCTCCAATTTATGTGCCTCTACTACAAACAAAACAATAATATTTTCCTAATGCATTTTATGCAAATATGTTACTTTCTTGCAGAACTTGGAGCCTGATGTTACAATTGACACGGTTCCAAATATGAAGAAAAAGCATGAAGTTAATGTTGGTATGTGTTAGAATCTCAACATTTTTTTCCCAACTTCTTGTACATTAGTTGTCTCCTAGAATTGAAATAATGGCATATCTTTTAACAGAACAGTTCCTTTTTGTGCCCTTTTCCTGCAGCTATCTCAAATTCATTTGGCTTTGGGGGTCACAACTCTGTGGTGGTTTTTGCACCCTTCTCACCATAAATTAAAAAAAAAAAACTCCAGCCTTCGAATTTTTCTATTTCATCTTAATTTGTTTAAAGAAATCATCGATTTGAGGTGTGAACCTCTGAAAGCATGAAACATTTCAAGTAATGAAGAACTATCTTATAAGCTTTGATGATTTGCTGAAGACAATGTAGCTTTCTTTCACTAATTCCATTCAATCTCATCACCATGTTTGAGTGAGAGTAAATTATGTGTTATTTCAGTGAATAAAACATTCATGTAATTTTCTCTCTGTTACTCGACAACTAATGATTCATTGTAACTGTATCACAGTCGTTGATGTCACTTTGAACATCAGTTTTACCGTTGCTGCATATGAAATGTGATGTTGACAAAAAGTTACAGAACAAAGATTGTTAAATTCGGAGAGAATAGACAGATACCTTTCTGCATTATTATGGGGTCTTAGTTTTTCTCAATACGCCTAACTTTTCAACTTGCCAGACAAGTAGATTCGTTGAAGAATCAATCACCGTGACAGAAAAAAAATAAATTAAAATTTGTGGCTGGGCGATTGCTGTTCCCTCGAGGTTCTATTCGTAGATGGTGTTTGGCATTAGATTAAACTAATTAATCAAGCTTTTATGCCGACATTAAAGTAATTAAACCCACTTACTGTGATGCTTATAATCACTGTTTAACTTGCTAATGACTATGACAGATCACGTGGGTAGCTTGATGTTGACATTGTGAACTTATTGGTGTCTCCAAGGGATAATAACATTCCGTTCCCTATTATTACTTTTTTTATAAATAAGGATGCAATTTGTATATTTTATTAAATAGGTCCTTAATCTCTATCAAATGAGGACATATAATTAAAAATGCAAAAATGCAAGGTTATTTCGGTTGCATCATTAGTAGTAGTAGTTGGTAGAATCAAACCAAACTAAAATTGATGGTTTAATTTGATTTGAATGGATTTAAAAATATATTAATTCAATTTGAAAAAATTAAATCGACAATTGTCGGTTTATTTTTTTATTTAAATTTTGTCAAAATTAAACCAAACAAAATCGATCAAACCAATTAATTTTTTTAAATTAAATTCGAACTAAGTCAAACTTACAAATATTAGTTTAAATCGGTTTAATTTATTATTTATTGTTGGATCAATTTAATTTGAAATTCGACGCAAAACTTATTTTAACACTAACATGAAATGATGTTCTCCCATGTTACATTAATTATCTTCAAAATTGGTGTAAGTTGATGTTACTGTATTGTCATCCATCTAATATTGACCAAAGGATTATAAAGTGATTAGTAAGGTTCAACAACTAATTATGTTTAATCTTGTTATTGCTGGTAGGTTAGCTAACATTAATCTCTACAACTTCATCTCAATACAGGTGGATTCCTCCTTTCTTAAATTAATTATTTGTCACACAAACATCATTAAGTAGTACATTATTTTTATTTTCATGTTTATGACACCATTTATCGCATCATATAATGACTAAGACATAAAATATATTCGAAACTTATACTAAATTTGAACAACAGTCGAAATTAGAGCACGATAACAACACCACCACTATCTGGAATGATCTTCTCCATTAATCATGTATATGTTTATGGAGATTGATTAATAATCCATCGTGTATCAAGAACCCCATTGACCTAATTGATGCACTAAATTCGTTGCTAATAGGATTCTAATTGACCAATCACAAATTACCAACATGGGTTTTGACTTTATTAGTGCTAAGTTAATCAGTTTGACCAATCTCTTTTTGTTTACATGACTTGCTGAGTATGATACATTTGGGGACACCCAAGTAAGGCTTCTGTTTAGTTATTTTTAGGTAATAATTTATCGTCAAATTTGTTAATAATTATCTACAAATATTGTATTAGTACTTTGGTAATCAATTTAAAATTGGGATTTAAAATTTTAGCGAATAAATTAAAATTTTAAATATTTATTCACGTATTTAATTAAATTAAAAATATAAATACGTATATTTAATTATTAACTTTATATAAATGTTATGAAAATCACTACTTTACAAAAAGAAGACAAGAAAACGAGGAATTTAGGGCCAAAAAAAGTGTCATCAATGTAATAGTAATTTCCAGAAAGAATTTTGTGTCCTTTTCCTTTAATACACGAAGGAAAAAAAATATAAGTGAGGACCAGTGGGTCCGAAAGATTTTTGGAGTCTGGCCTAAGAACAAGTCCACATCAAGAGGCTAACAAATAATAAACCATAGATATATATATCTATGATGAGATCAAACGGCCGGGATTAACTGAAAATAAGGTCAAAAGAAATTCAAAGGCAGTAGTACAGATGGGGACCAAAATCCCACTCAGCCTACCCTGAAATTAGTTTAAACTGACAAATGCTTACATGGCTGCAATTGAAGGGCAAACTCCACTCAAAAAGCATATAAAAAACATTTGATATAAGCCCATGATTGTCTTCACATGGACAAGAAGTTGCTGATTTTTAATGTTTCAGAAGGTAACCAGCTAAACATAAAGTATACCTTAATTGCCATTTTTTTTAATGTTGTTTTGTAGGGTTAACCTGTATTAAGCTATGCTCAATCCTAGGTGGGTGGGTAGAGAGAAAGGGGAAGTGGCTGAACTGTCAAAATGTGGGGTCGTATTGACCCTTCTTTCTAATTCGTGCAGGCTAAGGGCAGCCAAAGAACACCAACCAAATTGGTCTCCACATGGTGGTGTGATTATAATATTCATACTTGGTCCAATCAATGCAAAACCCTTCACCTTCTCTCTCGCGCATAAAAGCAAAAGGTTTGAGTGCAATTATTTAAGAGAATTGTTGTTGTCTTTATTCTATAGAGACGACGCTAAAAGACGCATCCCTTATTTGAGGGCCTGGTGGGGGAATCAGCGGCATGTTCCTTTTCAATACTGTAGACTATATCAACAGCAACCTGCGAAACGAAACCAAACGACCTGAAGTCACCAAGATTTACAAGATCAACAGCCGTCTCAGCAACATCTAACGCACCAAAAATAAATAAAATTAACAATATCCCATTTGCGGTCAAGATTTTTAATCACAACCCATTTCACAAAATGCACCAAATTTGATCCATTCGCGTATAAAATTATATGCCAAGAAACAATACCACCTCCTCGGACGAAGCAAGGGTCGCCAAAGAAAACAATCATTAATTATCAAACAATAAAGCTAAGTAATGTTTAAGAAATCTACCATGCCGCTCAATTATGCACAAGACAGGCTATCAAATCACAAACATAAACTGCGATTGGTTTGTCTTTACTCTTGTCCATGTTCTCTAATGAAAAGGCTAATAAAGTTTTTAACACATAAGCTTAAGGATGCTTATCTGCACCACACAAAAATGTATAAAAGAAATCACGCTGATGTGGACTCTACAAACTCTGTTATTGCTCTTGTTCAAAGTCTCCGCATTCATACTAAGACAAATTTTACAACAGGATGATCAAAGACATCGTATTAGTTTTATATAATTCATTGTCATTATTATTACCACAAAATGAACAGTGTTTTCTAATTATTGACATTGAATGTGTACAATTAGTTTCACATCTTTTAACTATTAAAATAACTTTGTTATTTAATCACGGAACATAATGTAAAATTTAAAACTTACAAAAGTCATTACAATATATTCATAAGAAAATGAAGTTTGATGTTAGCCACCACCAGCAATTCAATTTCAACATATCACTAAGAGTGTGATTGAAGTTATACATAGTGTATTGAACGTGTTATCCTAAATGATATGCTTAATTAATTTAAACAAATGATGAAGAAAGACCACAAAAAATGGTGAGTGTGGAAGGCATCTAAGATGAGAATATTATCAAGACAATAACTTAGCTTAATCGTTCAAAGATGCAAAGTATGAATTTCAAATAGATAATTATTTAAATAAAATTTCTATTTCTTTTTTATTTATTTGAAAGATTTTTAGATAAAATAAAAAAAATCTTGTCATATTATTATAAAAAAGTATCGTCACGTTGTTATAGAATAATTTTATTATATTATTATAATAATGTAATTAAGATGAGTTTTTTTTATTTTAATTTTTTAAATGTTTTCTTGTTGTCAATTAAAAAAAAAAAAAGGTAAAGTGGTCCTTAACGGTGCACAAGGCAAATAATTTTTATTTTATTTTATTTATTATTCATATGATAATTAAATTTACCTTCTATAATTTATATTTAAATACGACAAACATGGCACGTGGACCTGCACAAAACCACGTGTAAACTTCATTCGGCGCTGACGTGTAAAAAGGGTCAAAATTCAAGATCATACATTTCCCGCGTGTCATGTAGAACCCACATGAATGAATGGCATACTCTGTAATAATCAACTTCACCTCAGGTCAAACTCAATTCATTAACTCCCAAAAAAATTTTAAAAAAGACCCTAAAATTCTGCCGGGTTAACTCGAGCCAACTCTGTTGCCGGCTTCGAAGCAGACAACGAAAGAGACGGCAACAAACGGTAACGCTCAAAATTAAGCTAACGGCAGCCGTTAACCTTAACAACGCGTATCCCAGTACAACTCGCCATCACGAAATCATTTAAGAAGAATTGCAAAAACGAGAATGATGTCAGGCTCACATTTCCGTTAGCTTCCGACCGTCCATTTAACCGCTCCCTCCGGTTAAATCCAAACTACGGTTAGTTAGGTTAAGCGTTACAACACAGCAATACAGTGAAAAAGCAGACAAAAGCAACAAAGTCGCGTAATATAAGACGCGCGCAAAGCGGTTTTAGTTGGATTCTCTGTAACAGCGTTTTCGTGGATTCTCTATCAGTTTTAGAAGGAGAAAGCGGTTTTGCGAGCTCTGAAGGCAGTTTTGTAACGGTTTAGTGGTTTTCAGTTACAGTTCGGGATCTCGCGATCGTTATAGATTGAGAGAGTGTGGGAAGTGTGTGTTCTGGAATCGAAAAAGTCCGAGAGATTGTAATAAAATTGTATTAACTGCTTGTTATTAATTATTATTAATCATAATTACTAAGGTGATTATCTGTATATAACGTGCTAAGTTAGAGGGAAATATTGTTTGTTTGACTTTGGGTTTGTTACAATGACGGCGAATTGGGTCGGGTCTTTGTCGCAGCCGGGTAGTAGCTCAGGTAAAAAGAAATTGAAATTGATCGTTGATTTTGATTTTTCTCCCTTTTCTGGGAAAATAAGGTAATATTTTCTGTTGTTCTCGCAGATGATCTGTACGTAGAGCTATGGAAGGTTTGCGCAGGTCCACTAGTGGACGTTCCAAAGCAAGGAGAAAGAGTCTATTATTTTCCACAAGGTCATATGGAACAAGTACGTGTTTTATTTATTTTTTTATACTATGAAGTTTTAACTTTAGATCGGTTTTCTGTTTGATTCGGGAAAATGAAAATTAAGGAGTAGTACAAATTTTCTATTAATGTGTCTGGTTTATTTTTGGCGAGAAATTGAAATATAGCTATTTTTGGGTGGCTTGTAGTTGGAGGCATCGACAAATCAGGAACTGAATCAAAGGATTCCGTTGTTTCATCTTCCATCGAAGATTCTATGTCGTGTTATTCACATTCAGCTACTGGTATTTCTAAGTTCTTCATTTGTTTTACTCCTAAATTTGGTTTATATTTTTGTTTAATTTTCTGTTTGGTTGTTGAGAAAATGAGGAAGAAAATGTTACGTTGGATGCTATGTAGTTATTTTTTTTTTTTAAATATATTAAGTTAGACTCGTTGGTTACTTTATCAGGGTTTCTGTTATATTTTCTCACCATCCAAATGGACCAACAAATTTAATTGTCATGTAATTTGATTTGAATAAAACTGATCTTTGATTTGATGTCTTCTCTTTATAGGCTGAACAAGAAACAGACGAGGTTTATGCACAGATTACTTTGTTGCCAGAACCAAGTGTGAGAACTAATCTGAGTTGCTTTCTAATTTTATTAGGTTCTAAGGATACAAAAAGTTAGATATATGTACTCTCTTTTATGATTCACAGTTACTGATTTTGATTTACATTTTAAAAAACTTGTAGCAAGATGAGCCTATAATTCCTGATCCATGCCCTTCTGAATCTCGAAGACCAACAGTTCACTCATTTAGTAAGGTTTTAACCGCCTCTGATACAAGCACCCATGGCGGGTTTTCTGTTCTCAGGAAACATGCTACCGAATGCCTTCCTCCTCTGGTAATGGAACTCTTTTTCATTCTCCATGATTAGTTGTGTAATTTTCTCTTTTTTGATCTCAATATATCTGTTGTGTTGATTTCCATTCGTGGATTTTCTTCAGGACATGAATCAGTCAACCCCAACTCAGGAGTTGGTTGCCAAAGATCTTCATGGGTACGAGTGGCGATTTAAGCATATTTTCAGAGGTAATAAATTCTATGCTTGGAGTTGGTGCTTGTGATGTCAATTGGTTAAATTATGTTTTTGAAAAAATGAAGAGGATTGTTTTTTCTGTCAAGAGTTTGGACAAATAAGTTTATGTACCATCAAACCCACTCCAGCATTATCTCTCTTTTACTAAATGAATAGGTCAACCCAGGAGGCACTTGCTTACTACTGGATGGAGTACATTTGTTACTTCAAAGAGATTAGTTTCTGGGGATTCCTTCGTATTCTTGAGGTATATATTACGTTCTTTGTTCTCATCTTCTTTTAATACGTTTTTAATGTTCCAATTCTTATAAACACTATGAGTTATTCAGGGGGGAGAATGGGGAGTTACGTGTTGGAGTAAGGCGTGTTGCTCATCAACAGAGCAGCATGCCATCATCAGTGATTTCTAGTCAGAGCATGCACCTAGGAGTGCTTGCGACTGCATCTCATGCTGTTGCAACCCAAACCATGTTTGTAGTCTATTATAAGCCAAGGTATTAATTTTTAACTGCTTGTAAATTGAACTGAAAAAGTTGTTTTTGTGGAAATACCTATTGAATGTGTTTTGTATTGACCATCAGGACAAGTCAGTTCATCATCGGCTTGAACAAATACTTAGAGGCTGTTAATAGCAAATTTGCAGTTGGCATGAGATACAAGATGAGGTTTGAAGGAGAGGACTCTCCCGAGAGAAGGTGGTAAAAATACACTACAAAGTTTCTTCAGCCTTGTTTGTTGTTTGAACTCTAATAAATATGTTTTCTACATATTTTGTGTGCTTAGGTTTTCGGGCACGATTGTTGGAGTTGAAGACTTCTCTCCGCACTGGAAAGATTCAAAATGGCGATCACTGAAGGTAACCTCTTAGACCTGCATGGTTCTGTTTCCTGCCTATTATAACAACTGAGAAATTATTATATTTTTTGTTTCTCTTTCCTAGGTTCAATGGGATGAACCTGCATCTATAACAAGACCTGATAGGGTTTCACCATGGGAATTAGAACCCTTCGTTGCTTCAGCAGCATCTAATCTGGTTCAATCAGTTCCGGCAAAAAACAAAAGACTTCGACCACCTATTGAAGTTCCTGCTCTTGGTATGAGAAATAAACATTTTTTAACTGCATTTTTTGTTCTTTGACTGCATAAGGTTATTATGTCTAAACTTATTTCTGTGTGGATCTAGATTTGACTTCAGCAGCATCAGCTCCTTGGAATTCCAGAATGATGCAGTCCCATGATCTAACACAACTGAGTGTTACTCCTGAAGGCAAAAGAAGTGATAATCATGTGGCTTGGCATCACAAGCAGACTGATTTTAACAGCAGTAGCAACTCTATGTCAAGGACTCAGTCTGATGGGGAGTGGCTAGCTTCTCCCCATGTCAAATTTTCTCAGCAATTATTTCAGGATGCCATGGATGATAATAAGAATGTCCCCACATGGCCTGGTATCTGTGGATATTCAGCCCCACATTCATCAAAGCTGATCAATGACCCTATGCTTGAGCAAGTTGGAACGGGGAGGAAAACTGAGACAGCTGCCAGTTGCCGATTATTTGGTATTGAACTCATAAATCATTCTATGAGCTCTACTCCAGTGGAGAAGGCGCCCGTATCTAGTTTCAACACAGAAGGGCACATAGTCAGTAACCTGTCAGCAGTTGATTCGGATGAAAAATCTGACCTTTCAAAGGCTTTTAAAGAAAAGAAACAAGATCAGTTACAGGTATCACCAAAAGAGAGTCAGAGCAAGCAAAGTTGTTTGACATCCACTAGAAGTCGCACCAAGGTATATGTTTATTCTTTTAAGTATTAAATCTGTTTATTTGAGATTTTATGCACTCTTTAGGGGGTTTCTGAAAACAAACTTTTCTATTTTGCTGTTGAAAAACGCTAAAAGGTTCAAATGCAAGGGGTTGCTGTTGGTCGGGCAGTGGACCTTACTATGTTGGTAGGGTACGAGCAGCTTATAGATGAGCTGGAAGAGATGTTTGACATTAAGGGACAGCTTCGCACTCGGAATAAATGGGAGATTGTCTATACTGATGATGAAGGGGATATGATGCTCGTAGGCGACGATCCATGGCAGTAAGTATCCTCAGCTACTATGTATTACCAAGTTATGATGGTTTCACGGTCAATTCAAACCTTTTGGATTCTTTTTAACGTCTTTTTATCTTTCATACTTTACTATGATGCAGTGAATTTTGTAACATGGTGAGAAGAATTTTCATATGTTCTAGCCAAGATGTGAAGAAGATGAGTCCTGGAAGCAAACTTCCCGCGTCCTCCTTAGAAGGTGAAGGGATTTTACTTAGCTCAGACTCAACTGAAAACTGAGAAAAGGGACTTGTTTATTTTTCCTTCGAGTTTTCCTTTTTCTTTTTTCCTCGTCAGTTGTTGTTATTGTTTTTGGTGAGGTGTAGGCTTTGGTTTATTTTTAGACTCCGGAGGATGTTGTGCAAAGGTGGAGCAGGAGGAGACGTGGCTAATCAATAGCTCATTTTTTAGAGCTAACTACTGAAAGAGACAATTGACTGGGCTTGAAAGACCGAAAGGTTGTAATGCCATTAGTGGGGAGTTAGATTTAAAAAAGAAAAAGCACTAGGATTACTAGCTTAATGTGAATATTGTGGTGGGTGGGAAATGGGCGGTTTAGGGTGCATAATTTTATGTCTTTGTTTTCTTTCTTTGTGCTTTTGTAAATATATATGTTGCTTTAATTTGGCAGTGAATTAGTCTGTCTTTAGTGAACACAAAATTTGAAGTGCTTTCATGTTGCTGTATTAGGTTTAAGGATTTTAAGTTAAATAATTGTGTCAATTTGTATCCCATTGAGCGTTTAGTAAATCCTTCACCGACGGTTATATCCGCACGGCTGTTGCTTGGGACTATTACGTTGGCATTACCAGATTCCTTTCAGATTTGATTTAAGTTTGTTGCCTCTCGAGGCTCTTATTATTTATACCTTGGCTACTGTTTTACAACAAACAGCCAACCAAAAACAAGAAATTGTTTGGGATCTTGAGTTTCTTATCTTAATATTATTAAGTATATAAATTTATTTATATAAATTAATATGATAATTTTATATTAATATTATAAGTTTTATATATTTAAAAGAGTAAAACTAATTGTTATTATATTTGTTTACATAAGAATTTATATTTCTAGTACAATATTAGAATACAAACCAATTGTGAATTGTGAGAGCTGGTGGGCTTTCATTTCTCATTTGTGCATGTGAAGTATTTGTATATTTCTTTTTAGTAATGCATGCAAAATTCTTTTCCACTGTTTTGCATTATTGAGATTAATTTCTAAATATGTACAGTTTGCGTACCCATTTAACACTGAAGTTGCCGCCAGTTCATGACATTTCGAGCAGATCAGATGAATTGTCAAGTCAGTGGGAGAGAGAAGATAAAAATGAAATGACATGACAATAGATATTACTAGTCAAACTAGGTTGGCCTCCAATCCATGCCCCAATTATTTAATTTCAATTGGCATGGGTATACTACGCCTTTTCTCTCAAACTGATCCATCACCCCAATTCATTTCTATTTCGAAACTGTACAATAACCAAATACTACAGCTAATTGTATATTGTTGTTATACGTATCTGTAAACCGACATTAGCTATGCGAGATTTTGTGGTAGATATCATATATGATGTTGCGGTTCCAGGAAAATATCTACGACAAAGAGAGGACGAATGAATGTATATGCAATAATGGTTTGTGGTTGAGGTTGAGGATGAGATTACAATACATGCAAGTCAGCCACGTAATTGACGGCATGCTGAACTAAATTTCAAAACCGTCAGTCCATCAAGCAACTACAACTACAAGACGCAGCTGAGCTGAGAGCCACTCAATTTTATTAATATCGCTAAATAGTTTTTATTACAAGACAAGACAAGGCAAGAGATATGATTTTCATTTTCATGTTGACGGAGATTACTCTTAAATTTGTCAATGTATGGTTTAATTACCTTAACAATAATTTAGATACAATGATAACAATTTTGACAAGACATGCTACATGTGATTATGTTTATACTGACTAATGAAAAGGGTAAAGTTTTACCTTCTTTTTTGCTAGTAAATGGATGATTAATATCATATATACAATCCTATTCTAGTTTCTGAAGAATACCCACACACATGACACGCGAGTATATACAGTACTAAGAAATTGATTGCTTGCTTGCACGTATCTCATACCCACGCGGGCTTATAAATAAAGCAAGCTTTGTTATTTCTCATATCATTTGCAATATAGGCACGGCAACTCCGAAAAGATGGGAGGAAGAAGTGGCTGCGCAGGCGTCCCCGCCACCCAGACTCCTCCTCTTCACACCACGAAGCCCCTCCGCCGTACCACCTTCAACCGTGTGTTTGCCGCAGTTTACACTTGTGCCATCTTTGCTCTACTTTATCACCATGTTCAAACACTTGTCCACTGCAAAACCCTAGTTTCTTTCACCATATCTCTCTCTTTGTTACTCGCAGATGTTGTCCTAGCCTTCATGTGGGCAACCACGCAGAGCTTTCGCATGCGTCCGGTTCATCGTAAAGAATACCCTGAAAACCTCGGAAACTTCATTAAACCAAGTGATTTTCCTACTTTGGATGTGTTTATATGCACCGCGGATCCGTTCAAAGAACCGCCTGTAAATGTTGTAAACACGGCTTTGTCAGTGATGGCTTACGATTATCCAACGGAGAAGCTTTCCGTTTATGTATCGGACGACGGAGGGTCTGCGCTGACTCTTTTTGCTTTCATGGAAGCAGTGAAGTTTGCAAGCCATTGGTTGCCTTTTTGCAGGAAGAAGAATGCTATGGAGAGAACTCCTGATGCATATTTCTCGTCAAACTATGCTTGGTGCTCCGAGACTCAGAACATTAAGGTGAAATTAATATTTTT
Source organism: Cedrela odorata (assembly GCA_035584115.1). NCBI lineage: Eukaryota > Viridiplantae > Streptophyta > Magnoliopsida > Sapindales > Meliaceae > Cedrela > Cedrela odorata. Next base: position 11,760 of record JAXCLQ010070720.1, read on the forward strand.
AGTTTATTATAAAAGTAAAAAAAATAAAATAAATTATATAATATATATGATAATAATTTATATAACTCTTTATACATAAAAATTTATACAAATATAATTTTTTTTATGTCTAATTTAGTTCATTTAAAAAATTTAGGTGTTGACGAAAGCAAAGTGATATATATATTTTATTTTAAAATGTGTAAAAAAAAAAAAAATGACCACTAAGTTTGATAGAAAGAACATGGAAAATATCTAGTATTGATAATCTGAAATAGCCAACTCCTAGCTGCTGCCCAAGAATGGTCCCTATCTATGAATTATTATTACAGAAGACAGACCATAAGAGAATTATTAACTGTGCCATATCTCAAATAGTGGAGATTTTAGGCTGACAAGTTAGATATGATTACTTGACAAGTTGCCCTCTATCTCATGTTATAATAAAAGTAGTTGATGCACATATGCACATGTTACTTTCTAAATTAGTCGGGTCCGTCCAAATCTGCAAACATGACATTGCAGTTGTTCCTTGGAACCCACATCCCAAAAAATTGTTCATGCCCGTTTTCTCCAATTTTGCATACTTAAGAAATTTGACTGTCAAATCTCAATCAGTATGGTTCACTCTGCGTTATCTACATCCACCCAAAACAAGAAACGCTGAGTGAAGCAAGTAATATCAAATATGTCATGTAACTTTAATCATATATTGCATCAAACTAATCAGGTTCAGTTATTGATGATGTGGTAGATGATGTATGAAAGCATGAAAGTCAGAATCGAGCACGTCGTTGAGACTGGTAAAGTTAGCGATGAATACATCACTACAGACCAAGAACGCGAGGTTTTTGATAATTGGACAGATAGCTTTACTCGCCAAGATCATCCTACTGTCATTCGGGTTAAATTTTCATTCAAACTTTACTAATTACTGTTTAAGCTAAAGAAATTAGAACCAGATAATATCCAAACATTTTTTTTATAGATATTGCGTTGATTTAATTAATTGTGAGCAGGTTTTACTGGAGAATAGCAAAGACAAAGACATCACAGGACATTTCATGCCCAACCTCATCTATGTCTCTAGAGAGAAAAACAAGGCTTCTCCGCACCAGTTTAAAGCCGGTGCCCTTAACGTCCTAGTATGTCTCTCCATAACCTGAAATATTCCAAGAATAAATTTATTCTTAAAGAATTTAAATATAAAATTTGTATGTTAATTAATGTGTTAAATAAACAAGTATTTAATTTTTATTATTCTACTGTTGAAGCTTCGAGTATCGGCTACAATGACTAATGCGCCAATAATATTGACATTGGACTGTGACATGAACTCAAATGATCCTCAAACACCTCTTCGCGTGCTATGCTATGCATCAGATCCAGCAACTCAATCAGACTTAGCATTTATTCAGTTTCCCCAACGTTTTCGCGGATTAAACAAGAATGACATTTATGCTTGTGAGTTTAAACGTTTGTTTCTACTTAATTTTCTGGGTATGGATGGGTTAAAAGGTGCTAACTATGTCGGAACCGGAACCTTCTTTTGCCGACGATCTTTTTTTGGTAGTCCAAAATCTCTGATTTCACCTGAAATTCCTCAACTTCATCCAAACCACGTTGTGAATGAACCAATCAGTTCCCCATCTATTTTTTCATTGGCTCACCTGGTAGCAAGCTGCAACTATGAGAATCAAACCAACTGGGGATCAAAGGTAAGATGATTTCTTCTCAAATTTTCTTCTATCAAAGCTTGTTATTGAGTCCGTCTGTTTATTATCGAGTTGGTTTGTCTACTAATTTTCCAGTGCTGAATTTATACTTTACAAAATGTGAACTTACAGCAAAACAATGATGTTTAAAGCTGTATAATGTTGTCTTATTTTAGAAATGTTACATACAAAAGAATGTTTCTTTGTATTAAATTTATATTTGCAAAGTGCCAATGATCGGAGGAGAGAAGCAAGAGAACTATCCAATATCTATCTATCAACGTGTGTCATTGACAACCAGCTTATTGCTCTTTGGTTGGTAAATGGGCAGATGGGTTTTAGATATGGTTCGTTGGTAG
>JAXCLQ010070721.1:0-13812 GCA_035584115.1 Cedrela odorata
AATATAATTGATATTTATATTTTATGATTACATTAATCATATTAAATATAATATCCATATATCAATATCATAATATTTGTAAATCATATTTACGGTATTCCATAATTAAACTGAAATATTTTTCATGTATACGCGTACTAGCGAGTTAGAACTAGAAAATATATTCTTTACAATAAAGAATCAAATTGCTATCCGATCAATATCTGTACAATATCATTAACCAGTTAATGATTATTATATAGTAGCAATAGCCATCATCATCAAGTAACCGACTATGTGTGTAACCTCTTGGTTTCACTGTAAATTAGACATGGGTGGACACAAACTCCTTAGTATCTCTTCGATACAACTCTTTATAACCAAAGTTCCTAATGATTATACGCAACCTCTAGCAAGATGCCACAACCCTCAGACACTAGTGAATCTATAGAGTCGTACGTTTATGTATTAAAGTCCCTCTGCTATCGACTACCTATTGAGTGCAGGTCATAGAATTGTTAAACCTCTAACTCAATCATAGAAATAGTGTCTCAAATCATATATGGGAATCATGTATCTAAAAACACCTTTTCAAAAACACGTACTCCGGCCAGAGATTTCATTTTCCATGTATGACATCCTTGCTTAGAATCTCAAGCGCAATCATCTAAGCTAGCAGATTCCGTCTTGGTCATCACCGGTCCTCATAAACCTAAACACATTACCAGCAAGCTTCTTTTACCAAGCGTGGCTAGCCCGGTGCTATATATACAAGTGAACGATGTGTCTTAGTGCAGAAGGCAGCTGTGACACCCTATGTCAAAGGACTAGTGGTACACTAGTATGGCTGTGTGACATATCATTGACTTTGGATAATCATCCATGTGATTCGTCATGTTTAGTAATACGTTCTCCAACGTATTACCCATGTTTATGCTCTTATGACATGAGACTCGTGACCTAACTATTAGCATCAAATACTAATTTTTGATAGCATCAAACATGCCAGTTATACAACGTCATACTCCCATATGACAATACCTCAACCGGGAACTAATTCGGATGTATTTAAATCAGACTCTGTACTCATATCACAACTCCTTATAGATAGAGTTTTGACATCATAATACATCACAAGATCTCATTCTGCATTTTATATATAATATTTATATATATATATATATACACAACTAAATATGCAAAATGACATAAATGCTATTTTATTAATTATAAATTAATTTACAATTAATTACAAAGTTATATATATATAAGGATGATATTCGTAAACCGTATGACACGATTAGTTTTAGGGCATATCTCTAATAGATTTTATATTAACTTAGTGAAGTTAATACACTTACTCAAGATCTTCTAACACAAATTCGAATAATCAGAATCTGTTGTAAATCAAAATCTGTTGTAATCACCCCAGTATTTGGACAATCCTTGAAGCTGACTCAAAACAAAAAGACATATTCCAGATATCGACATTAAAGTTTGTGTACTTTATTAATGTTGATATTGTGTTTAAATTGTTTAAATTTTAAAATATGCATATGTACATATCCATGGTCTGTTGAGAGCCTTTCGCAGAGTCCGTGTAACGATTGTGGCTCCCCATGGCTCCTGCATGTGTACTGTTAACTAAACAACAATAATCTCTAAAGTTTATTATAATGTTAGTCGTGAGCCAGAATCAAACTTTTCAGCTTCATTTTAAACTATTCAAACTCAACAATTATGGTTAATATCTAGAATTAGGCCATAGTTCCTAAACCATAATGAAGAACATCTTCATTGAACCTTTTAATACCAATTATATATTCTGTGATTGTAAAATCCTTCCGTTTGTTTAATCCTAACTAAGTTAGGATTCACGGGTGTCAAAACCTTAAACTCAGCATCATTTTGATTTATTGATCACCACGCTCTAAACTCATCACCGTGAAACTCTTTCATGTGATTTATATTATACCTTGGCAAGAGATACGGGTTTTAGACATTTACCAATACCCAATTGGGAATTCAAATCCGAATTAAGCCAACGAAAACTTAAAATTCTTTATATCGAATTAACAAATTTTCTATTGACAGTCATTCGCATCTTAATATAAATAACACATGATCAAACTGACTTTTTATGCAAGACATGATTAGTTCTGCATGCATATGCCATAAGAACCATATGCATGAATGGAACAGTGACCCGAGCATGCTTTGTTTCCATGAGCAGCAGAAGCGCAAAGCACGAAATTGACTTCCGGTCGTGTGACTGCCGAAAGCCATGGCCATCTTCATGGACTTGCAGAATAGGCCCTAAACTAATCTGGACATGCGCACATGCATGCTTCGGCTTTCAAAATGATGCTTTGTTTAAAATTTAAATCACAAGCTTAAAAGTATTACTTTTTTGTTGTGATCCGGTGCAACAAGAGAATACCTTTGATTGCTTCTTTAGGTGATCCACACGTCGGAGTGCTAATATTGGTTCTGGCTTATTTAGAATCTTCAAGCTTCAGTTTGTACTTCAACAAGCTTACCAAGCTTTCTCTCTCTAGATGCTCTCTTTTCTCTCTACAATTTTTGCTCTAGTTCATAACCAAGCACAACCCAAGCTTGCTTCTCTCTTCTGTTTTACTCTAGTTCACAACCAAGCACACCTAAACTTACTTAACTGAGCAAGCTGACGGTTAAAGAAGAAGAAGACACTCGGTTTTTCCAAAAACAAAGAAGAAGAAAACACTCTTTTAAAAATAGAGAAAAATAAATTTTTTCATGGCGTTACGTATTCTGTATATATATATATATATATATATAAGCTTAACATACTTAAGTTTTGTGTTTATCTAATCCTATTTTGATAAACTCCCACCGAAGCCACCTATACCAATGCCCACTAGCATTTAACAAATCATCATAATGAATTCAATGCAAAAACATGAGTCATTATTTAGGTCGGAACACATTGATTACTCTTAATCAATTGCATGTATTACAATAATACACACATACATTAATATATTAATACATTATTAATATAATATATATATATATATTAATTAAATATATATATATATATACATAGATATTATTACTCTAATAATATATACATATATATATATATATTAGCAATTAATATTAAGATATTTATTATTATATTAATATAATTGATATTTATATTTTATGATTACATTAATCATATTAAATATAATATCCATATATCAATATCATAATATTTGTAAATCATATATACGGTATTCCATAATTAAACTGAAATATTTTTCACGTATACGAGTACTAGCGAGTTAGAACTAGAAAATATATTCTTTACAATAAAGAATCAAATTGCTATCCGATCAATATCTTTACAATATCATTAACCAATTAATGATTATTGTATAGTAGCAATGACCATCATCATCAAGTAATCGACTATATGTGTGATGCCATAGGTTCACTGCGAACTGGACATGGGTGATCATAAACTCCTTTGTATCACTTTGGTACAACTCTTTGTAACTAAAGTTCCCAATAATTATGCATAACTTCTAGCAAGATGCCACAACCTCCAGAAACTAATGAATCCATATAGTTGTATGTTCATGTAGTAGAGTTCTTCTATTATCGACTTCCAATCCAGTGCAGGTTATAGAATCGTCAAACTCCTAACTCAATCTTAGGAACAGGGTCTCGAATCATATACGGGAATCATGTATCTGAAAACACCTTTCTGAAAGCACGTACTCTGGCTAAAGATTTCATTTCTCATGTATGACATCCCCACCTAGGATCTCAAGCTCAAATATCTGAGCTAGCAAATTCTATCTTGGTCATCACTTGTCCTCATACACCAAGAACACATTACTAGCAAGCTTTTTTTACTATGCTAGCCCGGTGCGATATACACAAGTGAACGATGTGCCTCAATGTAGAGGGCAACCGTGATACTTTAAGTTAGAGGACTAATAGTACACTAGTACAGTTGTGTGACGTATCATTGACCGTGGATAATCACCCATGTGATTTGTCACGTTTGGTCACGTTCAATAACACGTTCTCTAACGTATTTCTCATGTTCATGCTTTTATGACATGAGATTCGTTACCCAACTATTAGCATCAAATATTAATCCTTGGCAGTATCAAACATGCTGGTCATGCAATGTCATACTTTTATATGACAATACCTCAACCGGAAACTAATTCAGATGTATTTAAATTAGACTTTGTACTCATACCTACAACTCCTTGTAGATAGAGTCCTGACGTCATAATACATAATAGGATCTCATTCTCCATTTTATATACAATATTTATATATATCTATATACGCAACTGAATATACAAAATGATATAAATGCCATTTTATTAAGCATAAACTAATTTATAATTAATTACAAAGTTATATATACATAAGGATGATATCCCTAAACTGAATGACATGATTGGTTATAGGGCATATCTCTAACAATACATCCATATCGAATGTCAATAATGATGTCTCAGGTCAAAGGATTATCTCACACATTATTATAATTACATGACGAATCATTGACTATACACATTCCACGTAATTCATCATTTCTTTGATCACGTCGAAAAACAGTTCACTGACTATTAATCTACACTAATGCCCTAATGACAAGACTTTCATTATCATCTGCACTAATATCATCTCATGATATTCACCGGAGATATTCTATGTGTCTATAATAAGATATTGATGCCCAGTCTGTATCGTTTATGAAGAGAATAGTTTAGATAAACATATTATTTGGGCAATTCATATGTATACTCTACTCATTAGTAAGATTAGAAAGAGGAAGCAACATACACATATGAATTAGAAAAAATTTCTAAATTATCATGATGTATAATATATTATATACAGTAATTCAATACAAAGTACCCTGAAACCGACAATATAAATGGTTTCTAGGGCATACTACACCAATAATACATACTTCATAGCCATTGACAAGGATTCTCTAGTTATTCATCCAAAACTTAAACTGAAGAGATTTCACCTCATTAGGATCAAGCTGGAATGCCTTAGCAAGAAAATCAAGATTAATGGTTGGATCGACTCCGAAAATTGAGTTTGTGATTGTAATGACACCAGGGTTTTGGCTACTCAGCCCAGCAATAACAACTGCATTTGTTTTTCCAATGTTAAATTGGAAATGAATAAGACCAAGTGGAAATACAAATACATCTCCCTTGTTTAAGACTTTGGTACTCAATGTATTATTAAGCTAGTTTGATATCACAAAACCAATGTAGAGAGTTTCTTTCAGGGTTATTAGGATTTCAATGGCACGAGGGTAAGTGTGAGGTGGGTTTTTGCCATATGGTGCATAGTTAATATGGACAACATATATGCCAAGAGTGTTAAGTCTTGCTATTTGTTCAACATTCACAATAGTGACTTTAAAACCAAGTTGATTTCCTATGTCTCCAGGCTTGTCTAGCCCCGAAAAGCAGAAATCTTCTGGTTTGGCTAGCTTTGGGTCCTTGCAGAATTTCCCATTGACAAAAACTGCACAAAATTATTTATTATTAATTAAATTTTAGTTATACACAAGTTATAACTTTTGCAACATGTGAAATAGTAAGAATACCCATATAGAAGAGAATAAAGTTGTATATATCATATCTATGAAAATAAAGTAGATATTTGAAAGCTTGGTAAATTCCATGGGAACAACTAGAAATTAATTAGAAATTTTAAAGCTTTGTAAATTCCATGGAAATAAAGCATAAATAGAAGCTTAATTAGAAGAATTTTAATACAGAGAAATTTTTTATATCGCCATCCTTAAGGTCATTAGTGGCAACACAGATGTCTAGAAGAAGACTAAAGTCAGAGGCAAAGGTAAATGAAGAGCAAAAGACAAAAGGGTAAAAGCCAAAAGGAAATGAACAGTTCTCTCTCTTTTTTTTTTTTTTTTTTTTATGATAATTACAAAATATCATTGAGTATTAGAATGCAAGTTTCTTAAAACTTAAGGGGTAATATGCTAAATAAAGGTAAGTGAGATAAAGGAGTGTAAATAGTTATGGTTGTGGGCAATGAAGCAAGACCAAACCAAGCCCAGATAATAATTAAGAATGCAAGCCTAAATAAGCAAGAATGTAAGTCCACATAATAAACAAAATGCAAGCCCATAAAACAAAACCTAAAGAAAACCACAAAACAAGCAAGTAAAGGCCCAAATATAAGGATATTTTTGCTTTGTTTAGGAGTTTCTAGATTTAAGTAGAAAGACAAGAAGATAAAGCCAAACAAAAGAAAGAAAACGAAATAGAGAGAAGCAAGGAGAAAATCGACAAAGAAGAAAGAAAATGAAAAGAGGCCGAGAGGAAAGAAAAAGAAAAGAGGAAAAGAGAAGGAAAAAGGGAGAAGAGGAAAGAATTATTGAAGAAAGGAGAAAGAAGGAAATGAAAAAGGAAAAGGAAGAGAATAAGAAGGAGGTGATTTGGCATACAAAAAGGGAGGTAAAGAATTTTGATTTGCTATGAATTTCTTGAAAATCTGATTTGGTTTTGGTGTTTATTATGTGTTGGAATTACATAAGATTTGAACTGTTGACTGTGAAAAGGTTATAAATAGTACATGATTTATGTTAATGGCAGTGTTTTAATGTTAAAATGATGAAAATTTTGTATTTAGTGATGTGTAGTTAAGATGTAGTAAATTGATAAAATGATAAGGCAGTAAATTGCATATAAGAAAGTGCATACCGGCTGTTGGAATTTTAGATAGTGCTTAGAAAATCGAAAACAGAATGAGTTCCGAACTCCAATTATTGAGTTGTAAAATTTTTAAAAAGCTAGACATAAAAATAGATAATATAGTCAAAAATCAAATTGATTCGTGCAGAGACAAGTTCCTAGAAAATTCTAGAAGTCAGCTACCCTAGTCGAATCCAGAATACTGTCTCACTCTGCATAGTATATAAAAGTCTTTTCATAACTCGAGTTTGGATTCAAAATCTGAATCTGTAAAAAGCCAAAGAAACTAGACTTATAGGAGAATATTTTATCAAAACTTCAGCTTAAAATTCTTTGCTGATTGATTATAGAAAAATTACAAATTTGTCTCATGTTCAGTGAAGTGATATCAAAAGTAATCGAAAAATGAGTTTGTGAACATTTGACTTAGATAATTTCGGTTCAAACTTCGTAGTAACCCAAAACATCTTAATTCTTTATTGGACTGTAATGTTCATGCATAATATATTTATTCAATTATAGGTTAAATGTACCATATTAAAAATCTTAATGGAGGCTGTTATTATAGATCGTCGACTGGAGCACCCACTGGTCACTCCTTGGCACGAGTTGGTCAGACATAATCGGTGAGTGGATAGCTATTTCTTAAAGAATTATTTAAATTTAAAGATCGGAATATATGTATTAAAAACCTGATTAAATTCTTAAAATACGCTTAGGTTATTGTTTTATAAACTTCTGACTGTTATGATTATGGAAATCATTTTTCGAAGATGTTAGGATGTGTTGGGTATTGTGACTTATGAGTTGTGATTTGGACGGTGTTATTTGAGAAAGGATACTAAGGTTGTTCATTGTCATATATAAATGATTTATTTTATTAAGTTAAAACGTGAATATAAAATTGTTACTTAAACTTAATGTTAAAACACTTGTGGTAAAGACTAAATTAAATTCTTTAACTTGAATTGGATATGATTTATTAAATTCAAAAATTGTTACGATTGTTGAAATTGATTTCAAGGATGTCGATGATATATTGGAATATTGTGGATTTACTGATTGTGATTTGGGTTATGACATATAAGAAAGAGATATAGATATTGACTGTTAAATTTTGTAGATTTGATTTATTTATTCTATGAATTTAAATTGTGAATATGGAATTGTTTTCTGATATTGCTTTAAGAGTCTTTATGTTATTTATTGCTAAAGACCATGTGCACTGAACGGAGGGGATGCGGCAGAGGCATGATGCACAGCATCAGTTCTCAGGCGCGCAACTGCCGCGAGGAAGCTACGACCATCACACGGACCGTGCAGAAAACTCCTAAAGGACCACGACATTTATATATGTAAAATTTAAAATTTAAACATTTTAAACATAAAATATAAAGATTAAAAGTCAGACTTCTTCAAATTAATTTTCTAGAAAAATAAGTCAAGCTCCTCACTTGCCTCCAAGTGTATCCACACGTTGGATTGGTGAAGACGGTTCTAGTTTTGTGATGGGATTACTAAACAATTGATATTAGCTTCACTAAGTCAATATTAGTTTCTCTCTTATGCTTCACAAGCACACACTATTTTCACTAAAATGATACTCTCTTGAAAAACACTTAGGCTTTTCTTTCTTATGCTTCTTTCTTCCTTTTGTTCCCTGTTCAAAAACAAAGCAAAAACAAAGTTAAATCAAGAATGAAGCTCTTAGTTTTTGTGAATGAAAAGGTAGCATCACAATTTTCTTTCAAAATAAGCTCTCGGTTTTGTTAATGAAAAGGTAGCATTCCAATTTTGAAAATTCAACTTTCAGTTTGTTAAATGCATCACTTGTTGAAAAAATAAGTTCATGGTTTTTATAATGAAAAGGTAGCATCACACATGCATTTGCAATGCAATTTCAAATTGAATTCTCTTCCACACGTGTAACGTTTGCATTTGGCTTTTCTTTCATTCACAAATGATTTAATGCCATGTATGTTACAAAGTTCAAATTGAATTCAAAATCAATTTGAATTCATGCTTTCACGTATTACACCTTTAATTGCTTTTTCTTCACTTGAAAAACATAAATGTCAAGTTTTGATTGATTATTCAATTTTAATATTAATTAAATTAATATATTAATATATTATAAGAGAGAGATGTATATATGTGTATATATATATATATACATATACATATATTATGTTATATTATTACTTTAATAATATAAATATATGTAATAATTGCTTAGATATTTTATTATTACTTGAATAATATTATATTATTATTACTTCAATAATAATATAAATATGTAATAATTATTATATTATTACTTTAATCAATATTAAAGTATTATATCTATACATATCAATATCCATATAAAAAATATCAGTAAATCATATTTACATTATTTCATAAATTACCGAAATATTTCCCACGCATACGGGTGCTAGCGCGTTCTAGTCAGAAAATATATTTTTTACAATAAAGAATTAAATTGCTATCCGATCAAAGTATTGTAATAATATCAAAAACCAATTAATGATTATTGTATAATAGCAATTATCGTCATCATCAAGTAACCGACTAATGTGTGTGACCCCCTAGGTTCATTGTGAGCTGGACATGGGAGGATATTAACTCTTTTGTATCTCTTCGGTACAACTCTTTGTAACCAAAGTTCCCAATGATCATGAGTGACCTCTAACAAGATGTCATGACCCCCAAACATAGATGAATTAATATACCGGATAAACCTATATAGTCGCACGTGTATGTAATAAAGTCTTTTTACTGTCGACTCCCAATCGAGTGTGGATCATGGTATCGTCAAACTCCTAACTCAATTATAGGATCAGAACCTCAATCATATACATAATTTGTATATCTGCAAAACACTTTTCCAAACACACATGCTTTGGCTAAAGACTTTAATTCCCACATATGACAGTTCCACCTAAGATCTCAAGCTCTAATATCTAAGCTAGCAGATTCCATCTTGGTCATCACCTATTCTCATACACTTAAACACATTGCCAGCAAACTTCTTTAATTAGGCATGGCTAGTCCGATGCCATATATATAAGTGAACGATGTGCCTTAGTGCAGAGAGTAGCAGTGACAACCTTATATAATGCTTATAAATTTAAAAATTTGAAATTGTAGCATCTGCAGTATTTAGAAAATTTAATCGAATAATTTGATGTTATTTGATTAATTAAAATTTCATATAGCTTAGAATTTTTGGGTGAATGATTGAATTTTGGACTTAGAATAGTGTTATTTATTTAGGTTCAAATCTAAATTTATAAAATTGGGTTATAATTAGATTTTTTGGGATTAAGGATGAATTAATTTTGTTGGGACTAAAATGAAAGTTTTTTAAAGTTTTAAACTATTTTTATAATTTTAAAAAGAATAGGGGCTAATTGATATTTTACACACCAAAATAAAACAATTTTGGCTATTTTCTTCCTCATTCCAGTAGCCATTTTGTCCCCTTCCATTATCACAAAAACAAAACCTTGCTCTCATATTCTCTCTTAAATTCTGGCCAAATTACTTCAAATTCGAGTAATTTTCTTTTAAATTCTAGTTACCAGTAAGTTTTATAACGCGTAAGAAGTTTGAATTTTGATTTTAAACATGAATTGAAATTGAAGGTTACTATATATCCGAGAAAATTCTACTTAATTTCGCATAAAAAATGTTAGATTGTGTTGAATTAGAGTAAGAAATGTAGTATTGAATTGATTTGGCATTAATTTAAGTAGCAATCGGAAGAAATTAGAGTATTTTTGTCTTGGATGAACAGTATTTTTTGAAGGTGTTACAGTGTTTTTGAATGTGATACAGTAATTTTGATCTGTATAGTAATTGTTTGTATAGTACCTTTAATTTATAAGGTAACTGTTTTGTACAATAAATCTGAAATAAACAGTATTTAGCTACAGTACTCCAATATAAACAATCTATTACTACAATAAATATGCATGAACAGTATTTTAGCTATAGTATTTAGATCAAAGCCGTTTTTATTTGCTTAGGCAAAAATGTGTAAATTTGGGATAGTTGGAAATGAGATTTAGAATAAATTAGCCATAAAAATTCATTATTGAAATATAACAAATGACATTAGTTAGTTAAACTTAATTAAATGTATTACAATTAGGAATTTAGTCATATTTTCCATGAGAATTGCATTTAGTGCAATTATAATGATTATTTAAATAGTAAAATTCATAAGTTATGCATGTATGATATTAGGTTATAATGATCAAAGAGAAGGACCGAGTAGGCAAAAGAGTTGTTAGTGAGAGTGATTACCCACCCTTTGTAGTAAGTAAATCATGTATGTATTTTTACTGATTTTGAAATAATATGATATCTGAGAATGTATTTGAAAATAATATGAAAATTGTGAATTTTGAATGTTTTATATGCTGATATCAAATTCAGGAAATGATTATTGAAAATGGTGTCGATGTGTGAACGTTTTTGAATGAAAATTATTTTATGGCTCTAGTCGTTAGTTAATGTTTATTCTGACTTGGCCGGGTCTCATGTCAAAGTGAGACTTGCAAGCTATTCTGAATTCTATTTAATGTGCAATGCACATTTTTATTCTAATTGATATGAAAATGTCCGCTTTAAGTGGAGCAAGTGATCACGTTCTGAATCCGGGTCACCGTGGGTGCAGGTGACACTAACTGATTGAGCCGTTCTGAAAATGTTTGTACTATGAATTCGTTTTTATGTAATTGGAAAGTTTAAAAATTCATTGACCCGTTTAAGCAAATATGATTGCTTTAGAAAATAAATAAATATGTTATGTATCACGTCGACATGTGAAAACTTGTATGGTTTACTTACTGAAATTATATCTCACCATTTATTGTAAAAAGTTTATTTTTCAGAGAATAGTATGTAGAAGTAAGAAAGGATGCGTGCAAGGTTAGTTAAGTATAGACGAAAATCTTGGTTATATGTGTAATTAACAGAGTAATTATAAATTTGAGAACTGATTATATAGATAACCCTTTGTACATGTAAGGAATTTAGAAATTATAGACATTTAAGAATTATGTAATAGTGATACTCTTTGTATAAAATGATATAGCATTATGTAATAATGATTGATTGAATAAGTATGAGAATGAGGTATTACAAGAGTGGTATCAGAGCTAAGGTTTGAGGTTCTATAAACTGTAAGTGATCAGATAATGATTTGAGGTTCATAAATATTAGGAATGACTGAAAAATTTGAGTATATAGAAATTAGGATTAATAGGGAAACCAAGGTTTAAAATTTGAAGAATCGACGAGAAAATATAATTATGACAATGAGGGAAAGAGAAAAAAGTATTAATACATGTGAATACAGTACTGTTACTTGTGAAGAAAGTATCAATACACGTGAAGAAAAGATTGATACTTTGTAAGTAAGAGAGTTCAAAATTATTTACGAACTCACCCGATCAATACCTTAAGGAGAAGAGATCGATACATAAAGGCAAATGTAACAATAATTGGTGTCAAAGAAATTTTTAGAACTAAAATTTTAATGAATGAATCGATACTAGGGTTTAAAAGTGTCAATACATTACAAATTAGAGCTCATATTAGGATTTTGTAGACTTTGCGTTAGTTAAATAAATAAATAAATAATAGAGTTAGAACTTTAGAATTGGAATCCAAGATTATTAAATTAATGAAGATATAGTTTTATTGTATACAAGTGTAATTTGATTAGTATTTCATTTAAATTGGTATTAATGTTTGGATAAAGTTAGAAAAGTTTATGAAGTAGTGTATATTTTGAAGGACTGAACGGTTGTTGCAGAGTTAAAACGGACATTCCATAAAGTATGCTTATAATTTCATTGGGCAATAAGTTTGTTGAAAAATGTTATTTTCGATTTTATGATAATTAAAAGAATAAGCTTGGTTTTTAATTCCATATAATGTAATAATGAGATGTGAAATTATTTAATAATTTTTATGTAGTAGACTAGTCTGAATTCTTATTGTTTAATTGAGATGATGTATTGATTTGATTAAGTTTGTGTGAAGAAAATTGGGAGTATTAACTATTTTATTCCATAATCATTTTGCTAGGATATAATGTCATCTTACTGTAGATCTAGAGATGATGAAATAATGTTAGATGTGAGGTTAGACCTAATGTTGGTTATATTGCTGATAGGAAAAAAAATGAGAGGTAATAATAATGCAGTTAGTAAAGTCATAAGATAATGTTAGATAGGTAGCAGAACTTAAGAGAAATTTCATTTCATTTAGGTTAATAGATAAATCAAGATATAATTTTAGAGCTGAAATAAGATTTTGAGGATTTCTTTTGTGATTTGTTATAATTAATTATAGTATATAATTTTCTTTAGAAAATATCTCTTTTGTATTTAGTTATAGTTTCTTTTAACTGGGAAAGCATTGAGTGTGAAGTCATTTGTGATATTAATCATATGAATTGCAAAGTGTAAAGTTTGAATTTTTATTAACTATTAACTTCAATTGGTTGGCTAATTTCTGGTCCCTTATAAGTGGCCCTGTTTGAAAAAAAAAATAAAAATAATAAATACTATTTCATAACGTAATATAGTGACTGAGATGTTGGATAATTAAGTTGTTAATTAGAGGAATTCAGGTAGGGTTAAGAATATATGTGCCACAAATTTATGATTAATGGCATGAGTTTAATGGAAAATTTTTAATGGAGATAGAAAGTTGAGTATGATAGAAGAATATTGGTAAGTTAAAGTAAGTTTTTAATTTCAAGAGTTAGAAATGTAGATTTGTAATTTATGCCATTGATACTCTACTATAATGATAACAAGGTGTGGCAAATTATTAAATAATATTTGATTTTTTTTAAGTATAAAGTGCAAAAAGTTGTTTGTTAGTACATTTTTATTAGAAAGTTATATAAAGAATGTTAGAATGTTTTTCTTATAGATATATTGGGACTGTTTGAGTTGGTACTTTTTTTTCTTCGAGTGTAAGAAGTAAGGGCATATGATTAAGAAATGTCCAGCTAGAAGAGTGGGTAGTAAAGATAGCACGAGGGCAAAAGTTAGAATAAAAGGCAAAATGTACA
>JAXCLQ010070722.1:0-13806 GCA_035584115.1 Cedrela odorata
TATACACATTATGAGTGTGTCTTCTGTATATTTCTGTGTATATTGATATGTATGTATACATTCTTGTATTTATGAATATCTTGGTTTATGTCTGGAATTATATTGATGGACATTGAGCCCTTAATATGTGTGTGAGTCATGCATATGATTGATAGATCTCTGCATTACAGTTTACATGACAGGTTTTTTATTCTGAGGCTTATAGGGATAAGATATCCTTACCTCTATACCATCACAATACCGATTTATCGGTATGTGACAAACGCCCCAAGGCTATTTCCATAATTTAAACTATATACATACAATATCATAGCAATCCAAACTTTATAATCAATAAGCACTCCCAATCATTTTCACCCAAACTTAGCCTACTGAAAATCACAACTTGTTTGATTTTCGCCTAGATTTAAACTCAACTCAACAACCTCGACATTTGTATCAAATTTAAAAGGGTTTCTTAAAACCAAGTAATGTAAGTCTAGAACTATTGTAAAATAAGGTTAATATACTCACCTGTTAGAACTCAACCAAGTCGTACTTAAGTGTGTTGTCGGTGCTTCGACTGGTGATCTATAAGACATGGCTTATGTTAACTTTCATAATCATCTTTGGATAAATAAATAGATAAATAAATACATGTACACTCTACCGTAATTTACGAATTCGAATTTCTGATTCGATTACTCAAGTTATGTACTCCTAAATGACGTTTTTGCATAGCTAGTAACTTTAAACTCGTACTGTGCTAAATCGACAACATATCATAATCTAAGTTTCTCATGGTACACTCTATTATGTGTTTAGTTTCTACCAATTCTTGCGGATTCACATTCCGAGTCCGAATACTTAAGTTATAACTTTTTTTTGCCACTCTACTTAGCATAGTCGGCTGTGAACCATTGACAAGGTAACTCGGTTCAAACAAAAAATTGTATTACCTTGCTCAACATTTTGACTTGATTTTTAGCTATGTCGTGCCCCTATATGTCTAGTTTCCATAATATTTTATGGTTTGTCAATCCGAGGTTCGGAAGTCTCGAAATTTCCATTTACCGAATCTTGTGCAGAATTACCTACAACTAACAGTCATGCGTTTCGCTCGCACTCTCGCTCATTCGACAATCTGCTCACGTGATTGTTGTTATAAAAAATTAGATGTGCGAAGTGATACCAATAAGCATGAAGAGTGTAAATGTAATGCGAGTGGTTTCTCTGAAAAGTCGGAACACGAACTTGCGATGAGTGTTTTGAGTTGATAAAATTACAGTATATGAGTGTTATGAAATGTGTATGGGGTAATTACAATTATTGTAAATCTTGATTTTTCAGTTTCATGATGAATGTTACATTGTAATTTATGATTTATTTTGATAATTAATTAAAAATTTTGTTGTTCATACAATCAATCATTCTAGTTATCTTTTTGAAAAAGATTCATAGAGAATATATGTTACAGGCAATTCATATTTATGATAACATACTAGAATTTGTGATAACAAATACTCCTGCATAAAATAAAGATATAAAATCATGACATAAAATTTCACATGCAAATTTGATTTTATTTAAAAAATTTTGTCGTGTAAATTTAAATAATTATTTTTAAGTCTTAGCGTTCACAAAAATTCGAATATTAGACAAAGAGTCCAAACAAAAAGAGCATACCATCTAAACTATCTCTTTTTATTTCTTACTTCTACCATAAGAGAGCAAACCATCTTAACTATCTCGTTGAGAAAAAAAAAATTCAAACACTGAAATCATAAGTAGGTAGCATTACTTTAATTTAAAGTGTAGAACTACAGTACATATGAATAGACGTATATTCTTATCTTTTAATTTTCAAAACACTGATTCATAAACAATGGGAAAACAATAAAGAAAACAAAACTATTTAATAACATCCACTCATTTTAATATTAATGCTAGCTTGCAGGTTCATTTTGAAACTGAAAATTGGAATGTATAACACATCATCATTTAGAATTTCTTATTTGTCATCTTGTTAATATGATAGAATTTCAAATGCTAAAGTATGATTTAGATGTCATCAAGTATGATTTAGATGTCATCAGTGTCATGGCTAAAGTAGGGAGAGTTAGCAATAGTAAAAAATAAAAAATAAAAAATTACAATATGTCTAGTGTTTTTTTTTTGAAGTATTACTTCAAATTTTTTTCATTAAGAAGGATGATAAAATTTAAGATAGAATTCGCTCAAACTTTGAACTTTTTATGATCATTGTTACCAATACCTTAGACTAGCGAGGTGGCTTCGAAACTCTCATTTGAGAGTGGATATTCAACATTCTCTCTTTGAGATCAACTAAGGCGTTAATGTCATGATTGCAAATTAGGCATATTAAAGATGTATAATCTAGGCTTATGACAGCAGTGAATACAAGTAACACTATTAATAGTAAATAATACACACACACACATATATATATAGTGTATATACAGTATGTGGGTATATATATATATATATATGATACTTAAACTAATACTAATACATATATGTATATGTATAGGGTTGTATGGCATATATGAGAAATAGTTGAATTAATGCATATATATATATATATAATGCATTAGTACCATATGTGTATATGTACCTAAATAAAATACATGTGATATATATATATATATATATGTAATACATTAGTACCATATGTGCATGTGTACCTAATTAAAATGCATGCAATATATAAATATATAATGCTTATACCATACATCTACATACACCTTTATATACCCCTTTAAGCTTTAAAAATGTAATTCAACCGGCCATGTTTTAATTCTTGTTAAGTGAAAGCAAAAAACAAAAGCCATGTGAATAAGTTATTACCATGCATGCACATATACCTATATATACCCCATTGGCTTTAAAAATGCACTTTCATTTGACTGGGCTTTCATTTTCCTAAATTTAATTAAAGCAAAATCGTATGTTAAAAACCGAGAGACAAGGGTTTCAATGGGGAAACCGAGAAGCTATGCATGTGTAGTTTGACTTGGTCGATTGAATCCAAATATGGCAAAATTGAAGTAAAGATCGAGAAAGGATGAGTTGGTAGATCGTCAGATTGACCGTTCGTCGATGCCGCGGTAGTACGAGTACACCGTAGTTGCTACGGTGAGTGGGTATTTATTTGTGTATTTATATATGTTTGTACTTGAAATGAGTATTGAAATCATGTATGATGTACATGTAGTTTAAATTATGCTATATAATAATAAATAGTAGTGATATGTGATAACTTATTTATGTTTATACATAGGACATAGATGCAAGTATGTATGAGAAATAAATATTGAAGTTATGCTTGAATTTTATTAACATAATAATTTGGTTATATATGATTTGTTGTGTGATAAATGATGCCAAAAAGAATGAAGTTATTGTGTGTTTGACAAGATAATGGCTGTAAGTGACGATTCTTACCTATATGTATGTACGTGTGTATATATATATATATATATGAATATATTACGTGATGATGCAAAATGAAAGATTGAGATGTTGAATCTTGTAAATTGTTTGTGTATGATAATTGTGTTGTGACAGAGGGACGACGATACATAACATTCTTAGTAACTGAATTATAATTTGGGAGATAGTGATACGTAATGCCCCAAAAGTACCTGCAGGTTATTTCTGTGTTTGGGGAGATGGCGATATGTAATACCCTTAAGCACCGGTATTTCTTAGTGTTAAGGGGGACGACGATATATAACGTCCCAAGGTATTGGTGTGTTCATTTAGGTGTTTGAGGGGACGATGATACGTAACGCCCTTAAATACCAGTATATTATGAAATGTTGTGAAATGTGTGATAAATGTTACTATGCAAAATGCTCTTGTGCGTGAAAAGATTATTATATGACATTATGTGTTTAATGATAAACTATGAATGTAATTCTAAAAATGAGATATGATTTAGTGTCTACATTCACTCACTGAGTCAAGTAGGACTCACCTCCTTCTCTTTTTAGTTTTTGCAAGATTTGATAACTTGGTGAGTAGATAGAACGACTTAAAGACACGATGTAGAGGAGGAATCATCAGTCGCAGTCACACTATGTCGGATCCATCTCATATAGAGATCAGTTGTTTTACTTTGTATTTTGTATATTATGTAGCACATGTTGCTGAGATAGCATGTATATAAACTAGCATGTGTACAGTCAATGTTATTTTGTGATATATGGTGTCATTTGATATTGTGTATATGTCTATGTGTATTAGCAGTGTTATGATGCCCTGATATATATATATAGACTTGGTATGAGTCTGACTGAGATTGTACATACAGTAGGTTGTGTAAGGCTTAAGGTGATGGGGCAGACCTATCACCTACCGGTAACACTCTAAGTTTGAGGGATGTTACAATTAACTGATTTGCAAAATTTAGTCTGAAAGATGGTTTGAGCTTTGAATTTAATTATTTGTCATGTCTTCTAAATTATTTGCTAAATTTTGATCAAAGAAGTTTGTCGTCCTCCCACCTTTGTAACCTTTGAGTTTTACCTCTCTTTTTTTGTTTAAAAAAAAAAAAATTTAAGATAGAAGACTTCATGTCTGTGCTTAAACTATGTATTATCGTACTCTTACGATAAAATATGAGATGTGGTTGCGCATTCTATTCGCATTTTTTTTTCCTAATATAACTAATCATGTTCACTAATCACCTCTTGGGCAACATATCATTGCTATCAAAACTACTACTCTAATTGGATAGCATATCATTGCCATGAAAATTGTCCCTCTACACTAGACTCTAGAACTTAAAATTGAACCTTCTCTAATACAAAATATAGAATAAGAGGTAATCTATATTTCATTGATGAATTATCAAACATTACCAACCTCTATTTATGAAAAAAAAAATTTAATAATTTGAGATATATATATTTTTTACAATTATATTTTAATTATGACATATCTTAATTACATAAAAAAAAAAATAATAGTTAAACTCACTTGAGATCTTTAGTTTAAATATTGATTTTTTATGTAATCTAGTGACAAGAAAATTCAAACCAAACCTAAAAGCTATTTATCCTTTAATTACCGACAAGACCCACCCAATCCAACTCTTCAGGACATGTGAGATAGTCTTGAAGAATCTTGGACCAAAATTTGGACCTATTGGCTACATAACGAGTCCTTTAAATATACTTATTGGATGTCCGAGGCAGTCCTGTAAAACCCTGGACCATAACCTACAATGTCGAATCTTTTAAATACACTATACTAATGATGCATCAGTATTTGATTATTATAAAGGCAATTACATTCTTTATATCAATGAATTAAGGCTTGTACTAATTAGTGATTAACATATTTATCCGAAGTATTGAGAGCTCTTTCCCAAACCAATTGATAGAGAAACCCTACAGGATAGTGGTAGTAAACTTCGTATTGTCTGTTTTATTTATTTCTTTTATTGTTTTGTTTTTATTTGATTCGGTTTTGCCTGATTTATTGTCATGTTTACACCTTTTGGTGCTTCTGTCTTTCGTGGCTTCAGTTTGATTGATTCTTATCACTGGGGGTCATTTGTGAGAAAGCCAAAATTGGTGTGCAAAGTACTAATATACAAAAGCTTTCTACAGTAACAATCAATCCCCATCTACTTGTTAAAATTTCAATAATATCCCTCTTGTTAAAATTAATTTTGAATACAATTTAAACTTGATATTTGTATTTATAAGTGTCTTTAATTTTTAACAATATTTTTAAAATAATATTGTTATTTTTTTAGTTTTATTTGTAGTCATTTTCTCTTTACAAAAATTAAAAAAAAAAAACATAATTACTTTAATAATATTTCCTAGTATAATAATATAATTATTAAATAAATGTAACTAATAAATTACAATAAGTACAAGGTATAAAATAAATTTATAAATTTATATAAAAAATAAAACATATGAGAAATTTTATTTTATATATAATAAGAATGATGAAAAAAATAATAACTACAATTATAATAAGATAATGTTGAATTTGTTAATAAATTAAAATAAATAGTACATTAATAATTATAAATTATTTTTAAAATTCTAAATTTATAGTCTATTAAATTATTTTTTATAATTAATTTGAACAATGTGATAATTTATTAAAAAATAATAAATTTAATTAATTACATTATATTATTTAAAATAAAACTTTTGATAAAATATAAAAAGATTTTACAAGCCTAAGGTTCAATTCTCCAAAACTTAATTTTCTTGTTTATTATGTATTTTAAGTAGTTCAGTTTAATTTAATTTCGTTAACGATGTATTTTTCAAATAGTAGATACTAGGATATTAGGCCAAACTTAGGGTATAAAACAAATTTTTTTCCTTCAATTAAGTAGATTTGCAAGTACTCCTAAATATTTTTATGTATATTTAGAATTGTTGTGCTTTTACTTAATTTTTAAAAATATAATAAAAGTCACTGAAAATCAATCCTAACCATACTGTTAATTTGACAACTACAATTCCATCTCACATTACAAGTGGGAAGAAACAATTTCTTCACCACTGTTTATTGCTATTGCTTTCACAAGCTTTAATTTATTACCTTCTCGGTTGAATACGTTACAGATGATGTGCAACTGCTGTCATTGCAATAATAATAATAAAAAAAAAACTCTAGTTAATTTCTTGTCTAGACCCCATGTTTCAGTTCTTGCTGTAGAAGAATATATAAAAAGCAGATGTAGAAACTATCGCCCTCTCATTTTGTAAAATGCTAGTTGCTGATAGTTGCTGAAGCAACAAAGAATTTAACACTACAACAACAACACAACAAAATAGTAGTAATAATAATTGAATAGAGAGATGGAGGGATATAGAGAAGAAAAGAATTATATCTATAATGCAGAATGGGGATTGTAATGTAATGTAATACATGGAAATTTAGCAAATCTTGAGACCTGAAAGTTCCTACTCTGGAGAATGAATGACACTGCAACCAGGAAAAGGAAACTGAATTGTTGAGAAGTTACAAACTTGTGAAATGAGATTATTAGCAAAGAGATGTCAATTAAATACTGAAACAAAATTAAGCAAAGCATATATGAAGCATTGAGCTCTAGGATAATTGCTCGGATGGAAGTCTAAATCATGTAGTCATGGAAGTGATTGATAAAAAGTAAACATCATGATGAGAGAGAGAAAGAAGAATATGAGGAACCCAAGTTAGCTAGCAGATCTGCAACTACTATGAAAAAGATGAGAGAAAAAGTTTAATTAAGAAAGATAAATTAAAACTGATGAAAGCGTTAAAGACAGACTATAAAAAGAACTACTCTTATTGCAGCAAGGAATCCTCATGCTAATGCTTGAAATGAAGAGAGAGGAGGGAAAAAAAATTAAAGAATTCAAATTTTGGTACCTCGTAAGTATCATCCACCAACGAGCATGCTTCACATCTAGAGAACCAAGTTTCTTTATAACACATGAAAATGCAAGAAATTTCGATAGATGCACAAGAGGGAGAATAATTTCCACAATTCACTCTCAATGATACTAAACAAGTATATAAACACTCAGATGAAATATAAGTGATCTATTAATTATTTAAGGCTTGTACTAGCTATAGTAAACAAAATTATACATCTTGTGTAGTACAACAGTACAAATGGAATGGAAGTACAGGAGTACAACTTGAATTTCTCTTTCTTTTTACTTACACACACCTTTGAGTTATGGCTTAAGACCTAAACCCTAGTTTTTCTTGCTTTCTTATTCATATTTTTCGTTGTCCTACTGCAGAGTCTGTTCACATAAAGAATGATATTTGATTCTTTGACATCTCTCTCTCTCTCTCTCTCTCTCTCTCTCTCTCTCTTTTTCTTTATTCAACAACATAAGGTATCAACCAGTCAATTGAAGAAAAACCAACATGCATCAAAATATGCCTGAATCTGGTAACTACAAAAAAACTGAAGGCGCTGGCATTTGAGCTGCAACCTGCCTCTATGTTTTCTTTCATGCCACAAAATCGTCGCCTCCTTACCAGCTTCTGAGAAATCTTTGTCGTGGGATGAAGGAAAGATCAGAAAGGATATATGGATAACTCCTTTCTTGAATTAATCGAAAAATTGCAACATTCTGCATCTTGGAAATTCTTTACTGCATCGAGGTATTGTTTGTATTGCTCATTTTTTTAATTTGGCCATTTATTTGATTTTGCATCAATATGGAACATCAACAAACACAGGTCAAAAAACCAAGAGAATAGCTAATTATGTGAATGAAACGTGGACATCAAAAAATATAATACCACAATCAAACAAAAATATACCTGTAACATAATAGATCAAACAAAAAAAGAAACAGGCTAATTCTTTCTTCTCTGGTATTTTTCAAATCAAAATACATAAATCTTACCTAAATTTCTTCCCAATCAATAAAGAACAAGAACGAAATGCTAGTATTCTCTGCCCTCGAGTTGATATGAAAACAGTGGTAATTTAACTTAAACTTAATTTGGTATTTAGGTGTGTTGATTTTTAACTCACAATCGCTCTAAAATAAAACTATTAAAT
The DNA here is from genome assembly GCA_035584115.1 of Cedrela odorata. Classification (NCBI taxonomy): domain Eukaryota; kingdom Viridiplantae; phylum Streptophyta; class Magnoliopsida; order Sapindales; family Meliaceae; genus Cedrela; species Cedrela odorata. Next base: position 8,552 of record JAXCLQ010070722.1, read on the forward strand.
ATTAAATATTAGTGAAGAACTCAAATAGATTTCACAAAAAATTGGTGTTATTAAACACATTTCTAGCTATCCTTCTAAATTAAGTAGAATCATCACATATCCAAAAAAACCCAGACAGGTTTTACGAAAACTTAGGTCAAAGTTATTTAATTTCTATGATTTACAAAAAAGTTATTTAATTTTGCATGTGAGGACTATTTTGATATCTCTTAAAACTTAAAAAAAAAAAAAAAATTGTTAATAAAAAGCAGCACATGCAGCACAAGGGTTTGGACAAACTTCACTTAATGGAATTAAAGCCCAAAAATTTCTTCCTCTAACGCTAGTAAAGTGAAACAACAATAATTGATTCCATTACTTGGAGGGTCTACATGCGGCTAAACTAATGCACAATTCAAGCTTCTACTAATTAAGAATAACCTTATTAGTCAGTCAATAATCAGCCATCACCAAACAAGCATTCTTGTTTACTTAAATCTTTCAATTATAACTTCTTTTGAATTTCTTCATGTATGGTTAGAAAATCTTATATTGATTTTACTTTTAGGATAAACGTTATATGTATTAATATGTTTGGGTTGTGGTTTTAGAAAAATATGTCGATCCACAATATCTCTTTCACTTTCCTGAGACGATAATATGCTTTGTGTATATTATTATTATTATGTAAGAGTAAATATGTATCTTTAGATTCACTTTATTCAATCAAGATCACCTATCACGTTTGTATCACTTAAAACTTCAAAGAACCTGGATTTCAAGCTAATTTTGAACTTCCAAATAATCCTATGATCAATTCATCTCCGAATGTTACATAGATAGTCATAAACGTAGTTACATATACATTGCACACATTAATCTTTGGTCTTATGCATATCATATAGTACACATAATATTAAAGACCTCCATTTGTTGATTAAGAAATGTATATATGTTAACTTTTCCTTTTATTCTCTTGTAGGAGGACATGGCTGTTTAGTAGAGCTTGAAATGACTAATAAGAGGTAAGTTTACTAGTTTAAATCCTTTTATATTAAACCTCTCAAACACTTCTCTTGCGATAACCACACAAATTTCTTGCTTTATAGTCATGAATAATCTGCGTGCATGCACAAAACTTGTTTAACTAGCCCTAAGTCATTTACATGATCAAATCACTTGACAATTTTCGTTTCTGCATGTTAACCATCTTTTGCATCAACGTAAAGTAGTAGTACAACAGTAACAAATTAGAAGAAGGTATGTCCGTGCATATATACAACAAAAACACAATCCATCAAGAGGTAAAGGAATCTCTAATATATAACATTATGAAAACTGATAGCTAAGAATGCTATAGCAATATCATGTATAGTTCTGAATGTTCCACCATTTTGATCTGAAGACCATTTTCCTTCATCAAGAGAACCTCCAGAGCAAATAGTTAAGACAAAATAAAGGAGTTAATGTAACCATGAAATCACCTCTTCTCTTAAAAGGGCGACATAGTCTGTTGGAAGTGAATTAGCATTCATCTGTCATAAGTAGAAACATGTTATTTGGAAAATATCTTGGGCTGAAATCAGTTGGTGAATTAAATATGCTGTTCTCAAAGTTGAAGAAGATTGACAGGGTAAGAAAGAAATTCTATTGTGATTCCTAAGGAACTGCTTGATTACAAAATATTCACTTTTGCTTAAGATATATGTAGGCCATGACCTTTAATATGAAATGGATTTATGCTCAAATGTTTTTTCAAAAACAAGATTAGTTTTTACTAGTAGAGAATACAAGACTCTAAGCTTGTCATATCTATCACAATTGTTTTGTCCCGTGGGTATCATAAGGCCAGAAATTTAGCATTCAATACGACTAAAAAAATCTTAACAACACATAAATATGTACACATAAAGTTATTAAACCAATTAGTACAGTCATAAAGGAGCCCCCAAATTTATTTATTTATTTGTACAAAAAAGAAACTTTTAAGTTAGTTATAAACTCACCCTTTTTAACAAGTCTTTTGTAGTCATTAAAAGTCTTGCATATCTCACGTATTTCTTCATATACCCTTTCAGTTTAGGACTTGATCTATCTTACAGTCTTACTCGTACTATCTCTATATACTCTTTGCAATTTTAGTCTCACCATTTCTGTTCCTTGCTCTAGCCCAAGGCAAAACCACACCCACTGAAATTACTTACCCACTTAACTTTTCATATTAAAGTGTGGTCTAATACATAATTCCATGTTAGTATAGTTATTCTTCAAAGAGAAAAATACTTAATTATGCTTGGCATATTTGTGATGTCCCACTACATCATTGGAAATGAAGTTATCATATACAATGTTATCAAAATATCTCTCTAACTGTATTCTGCTCTTGGAGATTTCATTAGACAATGAGGAAAAAAAGTTTCAATAATTATATGGCTATAGCACTTTTAGGGCGAACGTAATTCTATACTATACGTGAGATGAGAGATACATACCTGTATATGTAAATGGTTGCAAACCCTCTCCTCACAAACTTCAAGAGTAGAAGCACTCATAAGGATCATGCCTCCTGCTTGTACATTCTCCAATAGCTTTGAGAAAACATTGTCTTGATTCTTCAGACTGCAAATTTGTATGATCACTTCACCTTTTCTAACTTCATGCACTGAAACTGTGGGAGCTTGATGTTCTGATTTTGGGACTTGGCTGAGGTTTTTCTTATTTTCAATTGTTGAAAGCCAGCTATTCTTCCTGAGAGTTAGCTTCTCTATTTCATTTTCTAGATCTGGAATGTATTCAAGAGTTTTGTCAATGATTACCGGTGCACTCCTTCTCTGCAAAATATCCAAAGACACCATATATTGAAGTTAGTTTGGTGGAAATTTAAGTAAAACAATGGTTCAAAGGTTCATTCTTTTGGATACGGAAATTAATGATTCATTGGAGGTGTTTTTAACCTTTTTTAGACGACAATCCGGTAGCAATGCTCCAAGTGCTAAGTATGATGCATTAAGCTTCATCCTTCGTACTTTCTCCTTTGCATTGTGCTCTTCTTTCTTGGAAATTGGCCCTTCTTCTTGATTGAGTTGAATCTTTTTCTGACTTTGTAATCGGTTGATCCTACAATTTCTCTCCCTTATCTTACTTTTGAATCGTTTTCGAAGTTCGTCAATGCCTGCTGCAGCCATTAACGCCGATGTTTCTTGCCCCATCATACTTGAATCAATCCCTCCGCTTGTTTCAAAATTGTCAGATGCATCAAAACAGTTGGAAAAACAGTTATCCTTTCGATATTTGAGACTATTTTCGAGTAATTCATTATGAATACCGGGCTCCAATCCTGAATTTTCTTGATCCTGAAATATGCTTGTACTTTCATCAGGAAGAGGGATTGAATTTGCCCAAGTCTTGAGGGCTGTGGATGAACTGTTATCTTCATGATACTTGATGCTGTTTTCAATTAATCCTTCATCTGCAATAGGCTCAGCCAATGCCAAATTTTCTTGCTCAAGTAATGAACTCATTGCGCAACTAGTTTTATCATTTTTAGTCGGTAGTGCAATGCTCTTCTCGTGGAGAACTTTGGACTGATTATCGGAAACTTCGAGCAATCTCTCATCGATACTGGCCTTGGTGGACGAAGAATTTTCTTGGCCATTAAATATGTTTGCCAGCACACAGTCATCAATGTAATTGTAGCCGGTAGCTAGAAATATTCTTCTATCATCCGTAAGTGACCATAAATCATCGCAACCGTAGAAAGAGGTAGCGGCAACATTGTAATCTACATGATCGAAATTTTGAACTGAAAATTCTCAGAAATCTGGAAAACTTTCCTGAATACCTAACAAATGAAATGTAGGAAGACACAGTATTGCATGAAATAGCATGAGAAGGGATATCAGATACACTGGGTTTACAGAAGACACCAAGTCTGAGAAAAAGGACAAAACCCTAATTTGGATTAACATCTTCATTACAACTGAAGAAAGTAATATGAAATTGCATAGAGAGTGGAAGTAAAAGTGGTTAATTAGTTTAATTAAAAAGTTCTGTCAAATATTGCAAATATACTTAAAATATAAAGAAGATGAAAGAATGGTAAATATTGAAGAACATGGAACATCAATTTTGCAGATTCTTACCTTCCATAATCATTGACTGAAACAAAGAGATAAACAGGAACATAAGAGACACAGAAATTAAATGAATTGATTTAATTAATATAAATGCATTAATACCTCCGTAAGATTTGGCGAAATTAAATACAATATTTTTTAAAATTAATAAATAATACTCCTAAATAATAATATTATTATATTTAACCATTAGTTGATTACTATCAAAATTTCAGACAAAAAATCAAAACTTTACCTTTCTCTTCATTGTCGATGCTTTCTTTGCCTGAAGAAGAAAAACAGTGATTCATTTCCTGAAAATCAATGGACTTTTACTAAAATTTCTAAATTTCTTGTCAAATCTTATCATTTCAGCAATCAATTCCTAGCTAATCTACATGTACGAGATGGAAGAATGAATTTCAGCCCTAGGTCATATATATGCAGAGAGAGAAAGGATCTTTTACTATTTTTTTCAAGCCCTAAACAAATTTGGGGAGAAATTGCGAAGGAAAGTCAAATGAAGAAGATGAAATCCATGCTCGAGAGGTACGAATCCGATTTTCATCTAACCATTAATGTCTAATTTATATGCATGTTTTTGTCTTTGTTTGATTTATATGCATGTTATCCTTGCTTATTTATTAGCTTGTTAGATTGTTTGACTGGCTTCGATTTTACGGAAAAAATTAGTTCATTGAGAGATTATCATGCTTGGGTTGTGCTTCGATTTCTGGTTGTAGGGTTACTATGTATGGTTTTACTTTGCTTTTATATGCTTGAATTTTTTGTTTCAGCTTCTCCTTTTATAGGTATCAAACACGTCAATTATCAAACATGCTTGGAATTATTGTTATGGATTTTATTTAAGTTCCTTTTAAGTGGGGAGAGATCTCTGCAACACTATTTTTTCTAATCAATATTAGGAGTATTATTTGTATACACTTGTTTGAGTTTTAATTAAGCATTGAAGCCTGAAAGTTTATGGTGTTTGTCTTTTCATCTTTCTTTTTTATTTTTTTTCAGTTCATATGGACTTTAGAGTGATGGGGAAATAGTCCATATGCTCAGAAATGGTATGTTTTGGTAATAAAACAAAAAGTAAATGGAGAATAATAAAAAACTTTCTAATTCTGTTCATGTTTTTACTCTTCTAATATT
>JAXCLQ010070724.1:0-13797 GCA_035584115.1 Cedrela odorata
TGAGCTAGTGTGGAGGATATAACAAGGCATCAACTTTCGAATTTTACTGGTAACTCGTCCCTTCACAAAAAAGTCTGATTTTCGACTATGTTAACCGTTATCGTGTCTAGTTTCTATAGAAATTATGGCTTGGCATTTGGAGGTCCAAAACTCATTTTATATCCTGTTTTTCGAGCACTGCTCAATAATTTCAGCAACTGACATAAAATTTTTTCATGAAATTTTACTATCCTATCATTCCTTCCAATTTAATTAACATTGCTACACATCCTCATACTTTGAATCCATAATGTTTACATTAACATCATTCACTGTCTCATATGTAAATATTACACTACCCACATGTTTATATAATCACTAATTCACAATTCCTACAATTTTCTTGCATTTACACCATATAAAGCACAATCCATGTATATATCCATGTAACATGCACCCTCAACAATTCCTCAAGCTTATAAACTATCTAATTTTTACACATTTACTACGTACACATCACAATCCACCATTTAAGCTACTAAAACCATGAAAAACATAATTAATTTCTTATCTTTTTCTTATTTCCCTTGGTTTCTTCTTCTCTCTCTTTCTCTCCCTTTTCTTTTTCTTCTTTGCTGTTTTTCTTCCCTTTGTTCACTCTCCCACATTTTCAGTCCTTGCCTTTACTTATCTTTATCTATTCTTCTTCTTGACTTTTCTACTTACATCTAGAAATCTTAAAGAAGCAAACTATAAATAATTTTAGTTTTCATTTTGGTCCCTCTTCTTTTCTTTTTTATGATTTTCATTGGGCTTGACTTTTGGGCTTGCATTTTATTTATTATGTAAGCTTACTTTTGGTCTTACCTAATTGCCTACAATCATTGTTATGTACACCCCTTAATCTAATTTATCTTAACTTAGCATATTACCCCTTAAAGTTTAAAATTTTTGCATTCTAGTGTCTAATGTTAGTTTATAATTATCATGATAAAAAAAAATCAGTCATGACAGAAATTAATTCATATTACAAACATTTTCAAAACGGCTCAGTCAGTTAGTGTCACTTGCACCTACGGTGACCTGAATCCAGAACGTAATAACGTGTTCTGCATACAGTGGACATTTTTATTTCAATCTAACAGAAACGCGCATTATTCGTTAAACATAATTCTTACTAGCTCGCAAATCCCGCATTTGACACAAGACTTGTTTAGGTTAAAATAAACATTAGCCAACGACTGAAGCTATAAAATGTATTTTCATTCATAAATTTCACACATCGACAATATTTTAAATAACCATTTTGTAAATGCGATATTGGCATACAAAAAATTAAAATTCACAATTTTTATTCCAATATTAAAACATACTCAAATATCACATAATTTCAAAAATAGTAAAATACATCCACAATTTACTTACTACAAGGGGAGGGTAACCACTCCCACTAATGATCCTCTAGCCTAACTTGGTCCTTCTCCCGGATTCTCGTAGCCTAATACGACAAATATATAAATTATGTCTTCTACTATTCAATTAATCAACTTAAATATTTTTAATGCAATATTCGTGGATTTAGTGTTTAAATTTCTTTAGTTTTACATATATCACCAAGTTTAACTAACTAAGGTCATTTATCCAATTTCTAACAATAAAATTTCATTACCAACTTATTCTAATTCACATTTTCATATACCCCAAATTTACATATTTTCGTCTAAGTAAGCAGTAATTGTTTATATCGAAGTTACTGTAGCAAATTCAAACTCTCTGTAGCATCTTCAAAATTACTGTAACTGTCACGCTCAGATCCATAGATCCTAGTACATAATAACCGCCACACACCCGCGAAGCATACTTCCCACTAGTATTCCCCAAGAATGTGTAAAGCTCACACATTTTCTAATATCACATACATTTACAGAAAATTTTGTACTTAGTTTTTATTTTAAAAATATTTTTAGATAGAGCTAATTACGAGGAGATCGTCAGTCTACTTCCCAGACATAGATTTGGTTGAGGTTTGCAAGATATTGGAGATTTTATTAGGTATATAGTGATCTACACTGTGATGTAAAAATATTATAGATGAGATCCATAAGCATTGTATAATTATAGGGTTGTCAAAAATATTAAAATTATGAATATAGTGTAGGTATATATATATGTGTGTGTATATATATATGATGTTGTGAAAATTCCTAGAGTGGTTCGATTTCTAATTGATGGACCACTCTTGGAATTTTACCTCATGTCCGAAAAACATTATCTCACTCCCTAATGTCTTTCTCAAGTAAGAGATGAACATCTTTACAGATGAGCTACCAAGAGCACGATACACTAATTTATAACATAAAAATTCATTTCACAATGTTCATCATATACATCATATATCCACATAAAATCATTTCATTTCAAATCCATCCATAGAAAAAAATCATAGATTCTCAAATACATTTACTAAATTTTACTCTTACTCTCATTCAGATTTATTCCATTTCATATATAAAATAATTATAAGCACTGAATTCATAAAGCAGTTAAATAATTCAAAACATTCTTCAAACATTCACATGTCCGCATTTTATCCAAACAATATTTTAGGAAAATCAAACAAAAATAAACAAACACATAAATCGATTTTTAAATCAAAATTATAATTCTAACAATTTGTGTAAACAAATAAACATTTAAATTTTTCATTTAAAAACTTGAAAATGTGTCCATCTACTCACTAGTCACACGCTATGGTATTCGATTTAAAGCGTTGGCGTCAAACGCTTGGGTTGTCAATCAACAATTAAACGATTTCTCATTATGATTTAATATAATATTTCTATCTAATAAATAAATATATTATGCTTGAATTTGCCACCTAATAAAACCTTAATATGTTTTAATTATCTATTATCTCGAATTTGAATTTTCTCCCCATTTCACTAATTAACTTTGTTTAAGGGACCATTTTATTCAATAATGTACATCCTACGCTAGCGATAAATGTGCACGGCGCAAAATCAGCAATGTATCTGGACTTATATTTTTGGCGATATATCCTATTATGAATCTAGTTTTTATGGCATTTTACGGATTTAGATTTCGACTCCAATTACCCAAGTTATGACAAGTTTTCGACATATGACTTTAGAAAATATGATACTGTTATCTGTAGGACATCCACGTTCTGAATTTTCTTGTGATCTTGTCTCTCACTGAAACGATCTAATTTTAAGATATGTTATGCTCCTACATGGGAGTGTATGATGACCACTCACATTTTGCTTGGTTTTGCAAGTGCTTTCGCAACATCGCTCGTATGAACTCTGCCGATAGATTTCGTATATACACTTCTATCACCATTTTTATGCTTTATACCCTTTTCATTTTACATTTTCCATACCTAAATGTCATCAATCTATGGCCACAAAATCAGTTGATGCCTTGCCTTAATTTTATCATTCATTAACACAAGTTTTCAAATACCAAAATCACATACAACAGGCCTTTTCACCCAAAAATCTTCATTCCACCTCATTCTCCTCATCGTCATCAACCTTCCCCACACAATTATATATATAACTCATTTTCATAACATTCATACATAAAAAAACCTCAAATTAATGTCTTAGTAATAAATTTAACATCAATTTAACATAAAACAATAAATAAAATGCCAAAATCAAAAGTAACACATACACCCCTTACCACCAAGCCTTTTCTCTCCACTTCCCTTTTCCTTTCCTTCTCTTCATCACCCAGTTCAGCCACCACCTCTTCCTCCTTCTTTTCCTTCTCTTTTCCCTCTTGCTTGCTCGACCTTCATTTTTCCCTTTGTCTCACGGTTTTGCTCCCTTTGGTCTCCCCTTTCATGTATCCTCTTTGCTTCTTCTTTTGTCTTTTTAATTTTTCTAAATAAGAATAGAATAATCTAGAATAATGGAGTCTTAAAACACACCAATTGGCTTCTACGTTTAACTCTATTCTTTGTTTAAATTTTGCCTAAATTGAAGACTTAAAACATCAATTATTATATTTTATTTAACCTTTACAGATGGAGTGCTTATATTATTTAACCTAATCCAATGGCCAAGTGCTTGCCACCTCATTTTCCACTTACTTTAACCTAATTTCATACTTATCCAAAAAATCATTTAAATTGGCTAATAGGTGACACATGAAGGGTTAAGATCATGACAAGTAAAATGAGGTGATTTTGTAGCAATTTGTAAAGAAAATGGATTCATTTGGGCTTGTTTTATGTTTATTGATTTTAGGCTTAAATATAGTAAATTTGAATTTGTTTCCTAACTATATTAGCTTAACTTAGAATTATCTTGGGCTTGACTTAGAAATACATCTCATTGGGCCATAATATAATAATATAATTATTTTAATGGTGGCCATATTTTTCTTATTTGCACTTTTTTTCTAACTTATAAAAATTTCACATAATAACCCTTTGTACTTTAAAATATTTTCAATTTAGTCCTTATATTATTTATAATTATCTTGAAAATAAAAGAGAAATAAAATCATATTGTTAAACCCTGTTTTTCCAAACATAAGGATAATATGGTTAATTAACGATATCCAAGTTTGCTCATGCATATATATGGTTAGTTAACACGCAATCAAGGCTTAGGCGGGTTAAGCTAACTCATGGTATAAGGATTTAAATGAATTAAGTTGGATTTAGTGAATATGTGGTTTTTGATTAATGCCATACGCTGAAGCATTTGGCAATTTTGCTAGCTGATTAGCAAGAGGGGTCAAGGGGCAGTGCCCTTGAGGGGGATCGGGGGCGGAGCCCCCCGAAAGGTAAACGAAATTAGTGCTAGAGAATGAAAAAAAAAAAAAATCTATTCTAATGAAAAAAAAAAGAAAATCTATTCTAAGTATAAAGAGATCGATATTTAGAATGGAAGTATCGATATATTGTTCAAATATATCGATATATTAAGGATGCAAATCGATAGCCACTGAATGGATCGATATTTATGAAGGAAAGTATCAATACATTGAAAACTGAGAGTTCAAAAATAATTACAAGATGGACTGGGGTATCGATACATGGCAAAGAGGTCTATAGTTATGGAAAAATGTATCAATACATTTCATCGAAGGAAATTACATAATCAAATTTTTAAGGAACGAATCAATACCTAACCCAAAGAAATTGATATTCAAGCCAAAAGTATTAATACCTAGTTTAAAGGTATCGATACATGATGAAAATCTGGGTAAAATTTGATGGGTAATTTGGTCTTTTTGCTCATTTTTATAAATACCCAAAGGAAGGGATTCAACACTTAACATTCCTCATTTGTTTATTCTCCTTCTCTCTCTAGAGAAAACACTTTCTCTCTTCTTCCCTCTCAGTATATCGTAGATCTCGGCCAATCCTTCGATCTTTTCTTCCAAATTTCACTGCTAAGTGAATACCCATCATTCCCTTTATAATGTGATACCATTTTTTGCTATAAATAGCAAGAAAGAGTACGGGAAGAAGTTAGGGTTTCCAATTAATTCGGGGTTTTTCCAATTTATCAAGCAATTTAAGGTTTCTCAAGGCTTCATCAAGTTATAAGTAAGCCCTTTTACCTATTATAAGACCTATTTTAAGAATTTGAGCATATTGGACTTTTAGGGTTTACTGTACATTTAAGAAATTCAGTGATTTCGCATAAGAAATGTTCAATGATGTAAATTAGTGATGATTGAAGCATTGTGATGGACATATTTGTTATTATTTAAACTTATTGAGGTAAAATAATGGTTAGAAATGTAATTTACCAGTGATTTGAATATAAAATCTAAGATTTAACAAGATATTAGATATTTGACATGGAAATGTGAATTAGAATAAGACGGCCATGGCATTTCATTGTTGAAAATCGAGTAAATGACTTTAGATAACTAAATCTGTTGGATTAAGTGAGATAAGGAATTTTATTCACGTTTTTCACGATAATTCGCATTTAATGCATATAAGATTAAATTCTAAGGATAGTAAAATTCATGATAAATGCATGTGTGGTATTAGGTTACGAGGGTTTGGGTAAAGAACCGAATGGGCATAAAGATTATTAATGGGAGTGGAGTACCCTTCCCATACAGTAAGTAAATTTATACATACACATTATGTAAATAAAATGCATGTGATATTTATATGTACGCTTGTGTGTGAAACAAGTGTTTTAAAATGTTGAAATGAAAATTGAAATGAATGTATTACATGTGCTTTACTTTGATATTGGGATGTTTTGATTATTTGATGTGCTGTTATAAATGATTTGATTAGTATACATGTTGAGATGGCCGAGAAGGCCTGAATTGTATAAATGTTTTAAAGTCATTTTTGAAAATGATTTGTATAAAAGTTATTATGGCCAAGGAGGTCGGATTTGATTTATATGATGAATAATCATTGTTTTAAAATAATTTGTAAATGCATATAAGGCCAGTTACTGTTTATTGGCCAGCAGGCTAGGTTATTTATTGTATATACAGGGAAATAGCCTATGGACGAACTTATGAGAAGCCGCATAGGTGAGTAGGCAACAGTGAGGCTGTATAAGAGAGGTTAAGCCATGGTAAGCCCACTATGTACCGAGCGCGGATGCGCTGATTTAGAGACCCTATGGAAAGTCATGGCGGCTTTATAGGGATCTTATGAATTTGATGGATATCGAGGACAATCACTCTATCACCAAGTGACTACTCGGGGCCAACATCAGTGAGACAGACAATGTTTTATAAGTTCATGTTTTGTAAGAAATAAATGAATCAATAATTTATAAAAATGTATTGCATATGGTTTTATGCATGAATAGGCTCACTGATGAATTTCGACGTTACTTCGGCCAAGGTAACGGTCGAAAAAGTATGGCCAGCCCAATGTATGGTTTTCAAATGTATGCAGACCAAGTGAATTTGTTTTATGATAAAATCATGTATTGTGAATGAAAAGGTATATATGTATATTGAGCATGATATATTTGAAATCTCAATATCAATATTTGGAGATGCGAGTGCATGTATGTATATCGGTTTGTATGTATTTACTCACTGAGTATAGTTGTATACTCACTCCTCACCATTTCAGTTTTTAGCTTAGACATGGTAGTCCTAGCTTAGCTTTTAGTGGCCACAGAGAGTATACGAGGCTCTTGGTAAATCTTACTATCTTAACTCACATGTGAAATTCAAAGTCCACTAGATATGTATTTTATTTAGATACATATTTCTTGGGAAATATGTTAAGAATTGTATCATAACTTAATGTTATGTAAGAAATTATTACTTTACTCAATCCATATGTATATGATTTTCTAAATATGTTATAGATGGATTGATCATGGAAATCAATTCTTTGATAATACTCTTAGGGATGGGAAGTATGTTTATAAACTATTTTTAGAAGTTTGTGGTTTATAGGAAGCCTTACAGGCTCTCTTGATACTTCTTGGGTGTATGGATTGTATCGGGAGGGTCTGTGGCGATTGTTACAGGTGAACCCCAAGGTCAAGGCATGACACATATACTTAGGTCTATATACATATCTATGACATTTTATGCCTAAGTATCGATTTAACTATAAGTGCAACTTAAACAAATTCCTTCGAACTCTAACCCATCCAAATTGCTTTACTAATGTCGGAATCGAACATAATTAAATCATATTGGATTTTTGTTGGTTCTACAGCAACACCCGAGAGAAACTACTCAAATTCCGTCTAACCAACACTTCAATCAATACAAAATCAACCCAATACTACACTTTCTACTTCATTTCAACACAATCTAACATTTCATATGCAAAATCAAGTGTAAATTTCTCGGATGAACAGTAACTCAAAATTCAATTCATGCTCAAAATCTAAAATCAAGTTTCTAATACGTTAATAAGCTTACCAGTAACTAATAGTACCTCGTAGAAACTTTTAATTACTAATTAAACGGAAAAATTTACGAATTTTCTTCAAAACCAAAATTTCCTCTTTGTTATTATCTTGTCAGTTCTAAATCAAAATGGTATTAATTTGAAGAGAAAGTAATAGAGAACCTCCTAGCAACCAAAATTTGAAAGAAAATCGGTCAAATTTGAAGCGATTTGACCGAAAATTGAGAGAGAAAGGGAGAAAATGGCTTTTGCGGGTTACTGGGCAAAAAAGAAGAATGAATATAGGAAAAATGACAAATTTCTTTTATTTTGATATGCAAAATTTTATTGAAAATAGCTCAAAACTTTGAAAAACTTTTATTTTAATCCCCATTAAAGCCCAAAATTAATCCAAGTGCTATTGCATTAATCCAAAATTCAATTATAATCCAATTTTGTGAAACTAATTTTGTGCATAAATAAATAACATTATTTTAAGCCCAAAATTCAATCATTCACTCAAAAATTCTAAATTCGTTAAATTTTAATTAAACAAATAATATCAAATTATTCGATTAAATTTTCTAAATACCGTGGATGCTACAGTTACAAAATTTCAAAATTACAAGCGTTACAATTCTTTCCTCCTTACGAAAATTTCGTCCTCGAAATTTGATAAGTATCTTATTAATCATGAATAACTCAACTAGTACCCCTTGTATTTACCTATAATGATCTTCTTATGAAATCACCTCAATGCAAGTAATTAAACTGACGCACTTGATTGAACTCATTGCAATTACCACTACTATTCGAAACGTATGCTAACTTAGTCAAATTAATACATAATTAATGAACCTATTCTTCTAATACACATTCATTAATAGTAGTATCAAATATTATTCTCAATAAATCATACTTCTATTGAGCAACTCTAATAACCAGTTTCAAAAAAATTGTATAATCTTAAATCATATATCTTATTAACTTGTAGTATAATCGTTATATTTAAGCTTAAAGTCTACATGATCTCGAGGCTTAAACTTTATTGTCATCATCCATTATTCTAAAATATAACATCACCATCCTTTATTCTATAATACAACAGAACTTATAAATAACTTCTACAAAATTCTATATATTACAGATTGATTAAGGTCAATATAACATACAACATATACGTTGTCTATATATTTAAGATCTAAATCTAAGATATCAGAGCCATTTTTTTTATAATATAATCTAACTTTATTTTAATCGCCTTGATCCCGTAATATTTAACTATTATCCTATCACAATGTCAAAACATATTTACTAATATATTGAGTAATATATATTACTTATGCAAATAATTTCAATAGTTATAAACCATTAAATACGGTTAAGGTCCAACTCCTACATCAAGAATTGTTATACGTCATTATCTTAGCCAACCTCTACTTATAAAATGCATAATTTCATACTTAAACTTTCATAACATCATATGCAAGATTCCTTATAGACACAAATCTTAATTTTCAAATGGTACACTATAATGTGATACTTTGATATTTTAAAGATAAACTTCTAACCATTTTATTTATATCAATCAAGAATTGTATATTTTCAATTCGATTGTAGCCTATAATTTTTACTGTAGCAAAGTTATTGTTTAATTTAGGAACACCCAATAATAATTTTTCTCAATCAAATTATTAAATTAAGTCACCCAAACTGTTTGTTGATACTTTTGTTCTCAATCCACTCCATATTCTAAAATAATAAATGTATAAAATATTAAACCTTAAAAATTAAATAATTAAATAACATACTTCTTATAATACCTCATAATTCCTCCATATGAACCTTAAAATTAGTTACAAACCAATATATCTACATACTACATATAAAATCATACAAAGTAGTATCGATTTTAATTGTATTATCATTTACTCTAAATCTTTTTAAATTTAAGCTAAGGATATGTAAATTTAATAATATCTTAATCACCAAACAAAATCGAATTTCAACACCTTGAGCGAATACAATACCAACTTACATGTCTTTTCAATCTCATTAAAATAAATTCATTAATATAAAGAAATTCAATAAAATAATACTCAAGTTATACTTAATAATCAAATCTTTCATCTATTCATCTCGAATAACTCTTTTGCAGATCGTCTTATCCATATAATCAGTATTCCTTCAATTACAAACCCTATTAATCATATCAAGTCAACTATCATAAATCTTTGCATATAAAATTCAATATCATCACACATATTAAAATATTCTAATTAATATACCTTTGATACAAATAAGTTTGCAATTGACATCTCTTAAATAACTCACCAATTAATCTTTCTTCATAAATTGTCTTTGTTATCCCTTATTTTATTATTATTATTATTATTATTTTATTAATATTTTTTTTTAAATTATGAACTTCGTCTCCCAAGTATCATAGAAATAAACATCTCTTATACTGGTGGAATTTTCTAATTATACTCTTTAATCAATGAAAATTTATTGAATAAAATAGATGAATATAATTTCTTAACTTATTCCTCTTTATTTATAACATGTCAGCAAATGTTTCAAATTTTTTTATGAATTTAATCCAATTTAAAACATTAATTTCACACTTTAAAGAAAAATTGTAATATTTATTAAACACCCTTGGCCTTCATCCAGAAATAAAACTTTATTATTTCTATGATCTTAAATTTCTTTTTCATAATACTTCTTCAATCTACTTAGAAATCTTCTCATATAAGAACATAAAACGATCTTACATCAATCTTATATATTTATAGCTTAGATTTCATTCTCAATCAATGAATTATAATTCTCAATAATTAATTCTTATATATGTCGTAAAATAAAATTCTTATTTCTTATTGTTTCTTATAAGAATAAATAATATTTGAACTTTATTCTTAATCATAAACTAAACCTATAAATAGTCTCATATAAAAAACTGTAACACCCATTCTCATACTTATTCAATTAATTATTATTATATAATATTACATCATTTCATATAAAGAGTATTACTATAAGAAGTTTTTCTTAAATGGTACGCTATAATATGATACTTTTGATATTCTTCAGAGAAATTTGTAATCATCTCGTTTATATCAATCAAGAATTGTATATTCTCAATTCAATTATAGTCTATAATACTTATTGTAGAAAATAATTGTTTAATTTAGGAACATCTAATCGTAACTTTTCTCAATTAATTTATTAAACCAAGTCACCCAAACTATTTGTTGATACTTTTGTTCTCCATTCACTCCATATTTTAAAATAACACATATATAAAATATTAAACCTTAAAAATTAAATAATTAATTAACATACTTCTTATAATACCTCATAATTCCACCCTATATACCTTAAAATCAGTTACAAACTAATATATCTATATACTACATATAAAATCATACAAAGTAGTATCGATTTTAATTATCTTATCACTTGCTCCAAGTCTTTTCAAATTTAAGTTACGGACATGTATATTCAATAATATCTTAATCATCAAACAAAATCAAATTTCAATCCAGTGAATACAATACCAACTTACATATTATTTCCACCTCGTTAAAATAACTTCATTAATATAAAGAAATTTAATAAAACAAGATTCGAGTTATACTTAATAACTAAATTCCTTTTTCTATTCATCTTGAATAATTCTTTTGCAGATCATCTTATCTATATAATCAATATTCCTTCAATTACAAACATCATCAATCATATCAAGTCTACTATCATAAATCTTTGCATATAAAATTCAATATCATTACACATACTAAAATATTCTCATTAATATACATTTGATACAAATAAATTTTCAATTGAAATCTCTTAAATAATTCACCAGTTAATATTTCTTCATAAATTGTCTTTGACATATATATATTTTTCAACTATGAACTTTGTCTTCTAAGTATCGTGGAAATAAATATATCTTATACTTGTGAAATTTCCTAATCATAATCCTTATTTATTGAATAAAATAGATGACTATAAATTCTTAGCTTAGAAAACTATGTATTCCTCTTTATGTATAACATGTCAGCAAATGTTTCAAATCTTCGTAAATTTAATGCAATCTAAAACATCTATTTCACACCTTAGAGAAAATTATCATATTTCTTAAACACCCTTGGCCTTTATCAAGAAATAAAATTTTATTACTTTTATGATCTTAAATTTTTTTCATAATACTTTTCTAATCTCCTTAGAAATCTTCTCATATATGAACATAAAATGAAATTTTACGTCAACCTCATATATTTTCCGTTTAGGTTCCATTCTCAATCAACGAATTATAATTATCGATAATTAATTCTTATAAATCTTGTAAAACAAAATTCTTATTTCTTATCGTTTCTTATAAAAATAAATAAAATTTAGGCTTTATTCTTAATCAAAAACTAAACTCATAAATAGTCTCAAATCAAAAATCACTTATAATATAGTCCAAGATAATTCATTTCACTAAAATCATAAATTTCATTTCTAATACTAACATAGACTCAAAGTAATAATTTTAAATATTTCTTTAACATTTACAAATCATAAATAATCACAAAAATATTAGAGAAATGAGAATTACATTTCATGATCCAATTAGAAACCTCAATATCTTACTTAGTCCTTTTATACATTTTACTTGGATTTGTTCACTAATTTTATTTTCATTTGTGTCTTCTACTAGCTAAAGAAAATCTTTTTATTCTAAGATCTCACTTTTCGCCTAAGACATGCATCAATATTCTTAAAAAAAAAAATTTATTATGTTTCCCCCAAAAAGATCAAATTAAATAACAATTTCTTAGAGCATTACCATTCCAAGTAATATCCTCAATCAATTTCCTCTATAGTCTTATCATTCTTACCATCTCAGTTACAATAGAATGTTTATTCTTTATTGTGGCTTGATTCACTCTCCAGTAATTACATAAGCTAAGAAACCCTTCACACCCATTTTCCTAGTAACTTTGTGGCCTTAATCACATTGAATAACCCTTGACCTATCACAAATCATTTCCTACCAAAACTAAATTTTGATTAGCTTAGAATGTTAACCACTACTACCTTAGTAAAACAATTCACTACCACATGATAGGCAGCCAACCAATCCGTTCCCAAGATAATATCAAAATCATGTATTTTCAATGGCAATAGATCAACTATAATATTCCTATCTTTAAAACTAATTCTTCAATCTTTGTAAATATAATTTATAACTATCTTTTACCCATAGAAGTAGCAACACACATAACATATTTTATCAGAAGAACAAACAAAAGTACAAGCCATAAATGAATATGTAACTCAAGAATCAAATTCTTTAACCTTTTGGTTAAAAAAACTGCAATACATGTTGCCAGTTTATTGGACGCCTATGTATCTTGCTTGGTTAGAGTATAAACTCATCTTTGTACCTTCTACTTTTTATTCTGACTTTCCCACATGCTATCTTTACTACCCACTCTTCTAGTTAGACATTTCTTAATCGCATGCCCTTACTTCCTACACTCGAAGCAAACCCTCGATTCTTCGCAACAAATCTTAGCATGCAATTTCCCACAATACTTGCAAAAAGAATTCTTTTTTTTCTTTTACAATCACACCATACTAATCTGTTTAATTATCATGTAATGAAAAATTATTATTTCAATAAACTTATTATTCAATAGAATTATAAGTATACTTGATGGAATACCCATTTTAACTTTACAATAATCGTTCTGTCCTCCAAAATATATGATACATCATAAACTTTTCTAACTTGATTCAAGTATTAACATCAATTTCAATAAAATAGCAATCAAATCACATTTGGACACAATAAAACTATATTTTTATTACTTTAATAATCTTGGGTTCCAAATTCTAAATTTCTAACTCTAATTATTATTATTATTATTATTATT
>JAXCLQ010070725.1:0-13795 GCA_035584115.1 Cedrela odorata
ATTGCTAAAATAAATGCTTTTAAAAGTTGCCTTAGTATTCCAAGCATTGTTGTAGTATGCTTTCAGATCATTCATAAAGTTAAAGTAATAGGAACGACTAACAAAATCAATTCGCAGTCAAAGTTTATTAGACATCTTTGCAGTAATACATATTGATAGGTATATGTAGAAGCACAATCAATGACACTTTCCCATTTTGATTGGGAACTATGATCCACTTAAATGTTGTCATGATACAGCTAAAATTTTATAGTGAATAATAAGATAAATGATGAGTTTTTAAACTTCGCATCATCATTGATTTTTCTCGACAACAAATCTATAAGTATATATGGTAAATTTACTAAAAATACTTTCCATGTTGGAATGAAAGTAACTTGAGTTTACTTAACATTCTTCCTCCCAAACAACAATATTTGATCAAATTGGCAAATGACTGGTTTTTATGATTTTAAATATTAAACAAATAATAATAATAATAAATATATATATTAATAAAAAAAAAACAATAAACAATCACTTAATTGCTATGTTTTGAAATTACTTAATATATATATATATATATATTAAAGAACGAAACCAAATAGCCACTTAACCATAAAGAATAGGTCTTTACTTGTAGCAATTAACCAAAAAGGAAATAGGGACCTAAATGAAATAGAGAGACAAAATAAGTCCTCAAATAAATAAACCTAAAGAAATAGGGATCTGAATGATAATACTCCATTTATTCTTCCACATTATTCCTATTAAATATTACCCAAAAATTAAAAATTAAAAACTCTGGTTGGTTGCCACGTGAAAGATAGTTAATCGTTTGTTTTGTAATTCTATTTTTATTGTTTTTGTTTATTGTTTTTGTTGTTTCTAAGAGCCCACAGTGAGTTGAGGATATGGCCATGGCGGCAGTGGTAAACTACTGCAAGCCTTCGCCATTTCTCGGTCGATTCCCATTTCCTCCTAAACTTGTAATTCTCTTTTTCTCTTGCATAGTAATATCATTATATATGTTTTAATCTTGTTTTATTTTAATTACGTTTTAATTTAATTTTTGTTTTCGTTTTGCTCGGGATATATTTGTTTTAGGAGTGCTTTTAGTTTTTTTTTTGTCTAATTGACACTTTGTAGGACATGTTGAAAATGAAATGAACTAAGTTAGTAGATGAACGAATCCCATTTTAAATCACAAATAAAGCTTGCATTTTGTTGTATCATGTTAAATAAAAAAATTGGTATCCATGTTGATTAAAATATCATATTTTATTGTATTCCACATTTTTATTCCTTCCCCATTTTGGTTTGTGTTCATGATGATGTATAGGATGTATGGGATGTATTGTAATTTATGCCGATGATGATGATGATGATCTAAATATAGACATTAGATATTTGGAATTTTAGGGAAAATTGCCGTGCAGACAAAGTATCGGCAGTCGGGTGCTGACATATCGAATTTGTGCGTTATTTTGGGGAACTAAGAAGTCTGTGGAGCAACAAGTATTGGACTCTTCACTGGGTAATTTCACTTTAACAAGGTCAGAACCAGAGGTGTTTTCTTTTGATAGTCCTGCAAAAACTATGATTATATGGATACTACCTTTCCGTGGTTGTGTTTACGGGCTATGTCGTTCAGCTAATGCAAAATTTTGATAATAAATTCGGGGAGCTGTAGAAAATCAGGAGACGCCCAAGAAGATATACCTTTCAGTTATATCTTCAATCTCAGAGGTTTCACCAAATGAATGGGATGCATGTTCTCTGGATGCAACAGGCCCTGAGAAATTTAATCCATTTTTACCCATTGGTTTCTCTCGAGCTTAGAAGAGACAGGTTGTGCTGTGAAGGTAAATAATTACTGCTCCATGCTGCTCATCTTTAAGTTTATGGTTGTTAATCAACTGAGCAAGTATGGAAAACTAACAAAAAGAAAATGTCTGGTCAATTCTCATGTCTACAAGTAGAAACAAAGACACTCTTTTGCATTCATGACTTAGAGGAAATTTGGATATTATTCATTTTTTCTGTTTCTTCTGTCTTTCCTTAATTTTCAGTTGCTCATTTGCTGCTATTTGTTTGAAATTTGGGACTGACCAGACATTTTCCTTTTGGATAGATCTAGTCATGAATAGATAACTAGTATGTTTTCTGTTCTTTCTCAGCAACTGTTTTTAGGAAATGAAACTTGTTGATGTATTGCTGTAGGGCATACTTTGTTTTCACTGTGAATTGTCGAGTAGTGGTCAGTAATGAGTGTGCAGATTCACACAAAAGCTTAAATTAACGTCATGAAGTTCTAAACTCTCTCTGTCTCTTCCACTTGTTGGGTCGATGACCTGATGATCTGTTCATCTTTGCTCTTCCTTTACTGTCCTTATTGGACTCAGTTTTCCCCACCTTAAATGTGGGTAATTTATATTCTGTGCTGTAATGTCCTCTAAAAATCTAAAGCTTTTTTTCCTTCTGTGGGATTAATAATACTGAATTACTTCGTCATCTTGAAACAATCTCTGTAAAATTATTGCCTAAACTAATACATACTCATTATTCTTGTGTCTGGCTATGGTCCTATTGTTCTTTGGTATATGATCAATGCAAACAGCCTGTAGATTTCCACTGTTATTTTAATTTTGGTTTTACATTGTTTTCAGGAAATAGGATGGACGCCATGCCACATTGTTGCTAAGGATGAGTGTGAAAATGTTTAGGGGTTGTTCCGCTCTATCTTAAAAGGTTTAGCATCTGCTATGCTGTTCATGCAGCAAGTTCTCATGTAGTTTCTTCTAAGTTGCATTCACAAGCTTCTATTTTACTGCTTTACTGGCTGTTTCTCATCGCCTTTTAATTTGGATATGCAGCCATTCCTATGGTGAATTTGTTTTTGATCATGCTTGGGCAGATGCCTACTACAGTTATGGAGCAAGATATTATCCCAAGTTCCAATGTTGTGTACCTTTTACTCCCGTAATTGGTCCAAGGATATTAGTGCGTAATACTTCAATCAAAGATCAAGTTTTTGACGTTATAATTTCTGCTATGAAGGATCAACGGCTAAGGTATTGTATGAATCTCTTAAATGCAACTAGCAATGCATGAAGTTGTTCTCTTGTGATTTCATATGAATCCATTTGCAAATAATTTGGTTGTTTGCAAATATTCTTATCATGGACTGTTTCTTTACTTTTTCCCCAATAGAAGAAATATTCTTTTCTTTGTCTTTTTCTTAATATCTGAATATTGCAAGGGAAAATTTAGTGAAATTAGTTTGTCAGTTTGGAGGCTATTATTCTATTTGCACTTTATTTTTCATGGCTTTTCTGGTTTTTTTTTTTAACAAAAAAAACGGCTACCATATTGTGATTGGGTACTGTGATTGAGATAAAGCACCTATGCAGTTTTTTTATATTCTATTTTCCATGAAACAAGGAATTGTTTCTTATTTTCATTGCTTTATCCTGCCGTCTTAATGTGACTGATATCTTTCGACAGTCCCAGGTTTCATTGTCGTTCTGGTACCGGCTGTCATCGGAGGCCCACTACCTTCTTGTTAAATCCATTGAGCTCAACTATTTTCAAACATCACCTTGACTTTCAATATAATGTGATCAGCATTTGCTACTTCAGTAATTCCTGACATACATTCTTAACTTACCTCTCTGTAACATTTTCTATGCGATCACTCAATCTCTGTCCTTGGGTACTTCATTTCATTTTCTTTTTTCTCTGTTCTATTATATATGAAGATAAAAATGCTCATAAAGTTCCGTCTATTGGTGCAGTTTTGATGAGTTCTTAATGGATATGAAGCAAAGTAAAAGAAAAAATATTCGGCAAGAGCGTAAAAAGGTTGTTCTAATTATCCGAACTTATGTTCTTTTATTTTCTATCTATTAGTTCCATCATATGTTAAAAACTCCACTGATATATAAATCCTTTGCAATTCAAATGGAATGACTTTTGTATTCTTTATGCTGATGAGTTATTATTATCAGGTAAGTTAAATCTACAAGGTTTTATCTTGAAAGAGAGCGCACAAGCTGAGACATTGAAAAATCGCTTCTGTTATTGCACATTTTTGTTGACCTTTGTAAAACTCTTAACCAAGATTTATCGCTCTTGGTTCACATTAATATCTTATTTGGTGAACATTAAGATAACATGATTTCTGCAAAATATGAGTATTCCAGGGACTTTCCTTGTGTAATCTCACGGTAACTTATCATTCTTAATCTTCTATTCTGATAGGATCATAATTTTGCAAGATTTGAATGGTTTGGGAATCAGTTAGCTTGTTTATTTTTTCCATTGAACTTGCTTATTGTCTGAGTAAACTTTCTCTATGCAGATTCCTGCACAGAATTTGACCATGAAACGGCTCCAAGGTTATGAGATAAAGGTAATTAGTGATAAATCTAATATATTACAACCGGTAAACATTTGAGTTCTTACCTTCACTTCTTAATTGTTGTCCTGGCAGACTAAGCATTGGGATTCCTTGTACAAGTTCTACAGGAACACCACCGATAACAAGTTTGTTCCTTATCTCTAAGACTTAGTGTTTGTTAGATAATATGTTCTCAGGTTCATATATCTTAATTCTTTTAACATCCGAACCTGCAACTGTCACATCTTGCATATATTGTTTGATATTCCCAAAAGTGGGGTAGTGCATATCTAACAAGGGATTTCTTCCTCGACATGGGATCAAAGATGGAAGATCAAGTGCTACTTGTTGTTGCAGAAGAAGGGGATGAACTTGTAGCAGGAGCATTAAATCTTATTGGAGGAGATACTCTTTTTGGTCGTCTATGGGGTTGTCACCCACGAGCCTATTATCCAAGTTTGCATTTTGAAGCATGCTATTACCAGGTTTATTTCTTATTATACAGGCAAACGTATGGGTGGACTTATCAATCTTACGTGTTCTCTCCTTTCTTACTTGTCAAACATTCTGAATAAACTAACAATCAGGAAACATGCTAAAACCAACAAATCTAATTACCTCGTTCTATACACGCAAGTGAATTACATGATCAACTCATTGGCTTTGTCTTATGCATATCTTTTTTCTCAAGTTTTGATGATATACATGAAAATTAATTACATTATGAACTTAAAACACGGGGTTATTTATTTTTGCTTTCCCATGGCATTTCAGGTAATAGAAGTAGCTATAGAAGTCAATCTTAACACAGTTGAAGCCGGAGCTCAAGGCAAACATAAGATTCAGCGGGCTTATATGCCTGTGACAACTTACAGCTGCCATTACCTTCTGGATGAAGATTTCAGGAAATCTATAGAGAACTTTCTGGTGTGTGAATCAACTCAGGTACTTCAAACATGCACTCAAATTCATCTACTGGTATTTGATTAGTTCTCCTTGTCAAAACAAAAACTACCTTCTTTGAATGAAGTGATGCTCCCTTTCTTAACGATATGATGGTCTCAAGAAAGTACACGTTGAGGTTCAACCTTTTTGTTGCAAATAGAAACCATTTTCTTGGAAATCAAAATTGTGATAATTTTACATATATAATTTACCACATGTAAGGTAACATTAGTTCCAGAAATCAATTAGAACTTTTGTGATCTGTATATGTCAACATCTCTTCTCTGAACTCTCTGCACTCTTCTCAATGATTTAAGCTGATGTCTCGCTTGAGAGAGAGGAGATTTTATCTCAAGAATTGTGGTTTTTTTGTTAACATGTCTTGCTTAATATCTTCCATGTTTATCTAAATGTTGAACATTTTATTTGTAGGTTAAGCTTGTTATGAACTTTTACACGAATCCGGTCCCCTTAAGGAGGGTATACAATAAAAAATACAAGGTATTGACTATTTGTTGACTTACAGTTGGAAGGGGAATTTGCATTTCCTGTATTTTCACAATATTGTAAATGTCATATTGAACTTCTTGTATCTATATTTGTCAAAAGTTTCCATTTCAAGCTCTTGTACTGTTGTACGTAGTAAAGGGCGTATTGCAAATACAATATGAAGTTTCTAAATCACTAATAGGTTGTCTATCAGTCAGTAGATTAATGGCTACGACAATGAAATTGTAAACAGGCAAAAGGCTATCAATGGATCAGAATCTTTTTTTTTTTTTTATCAAAATTTGGATGTTATGTGTGTAGTATTCACACATGCAATTGCATTTCCACCATCTGCTTTCAGTTAAAGTTTCAATTCTACTACTAAATTGATTGAAACAAGAAACCCACCAACAATAACAATTCCGAAGGTTCGATAAAGTCATGTAATCTTTCTGGGCCGTCTTCAGATCTGAAGTTGACGACCAAAATCGACAGTTCAGATTTGAGGAGGCATGACTATCGCATGAAAAATTGCTGAGTCAACACAAACCATGAGAAATTGCATAAATTTATGATCTGCTCACATTTTAGCTACCAAATTTGATAGATCAGTATAAATTTGTAAATAATTTATAAAAATATTTTTAATTATTATTTTATTATTAATATATAATTAAATAATACTTTCCTATCATATCTTTTAACGTTAAAATACAAATTTTATATCCCAACTTTATATGTCTAACATTATTCTTATCAAATCCTAAGTGCAATAGTCCCTAATTTTTGCTTTTTAAAGATTAAAAAAAATCCTAAGAAAAGAAAAAAAAAGCTTGATGTAGGTACCTTTTGAGAAAGTACTTCCAAATGTTGCAATAGATTTCAAAACTAAGAACATTATCACCATTACACTTGCTCTATTTCTGGAAGCTCAAATCTTCCACACAAGAACTGAATCCCCTAAAAAGAATAAAAATAAATTGTGCGAAAAATTGGAAGGGTCTTGATGTTAATGTAATACTTGAAAGGTTCACCACAAGCCAACAATTATGAACAAAAATTTTACTTTGCTCGTCATACTCGATACAAATGAATACATCTGTAATATATGACAAGAAATTTAAAAAAAAAAAATTACCAGCTTTTCTCCCAGAGGAAGAGGAAGAATTTAATGAACATATAGAAATTACATTAAATAAAAATAAAAATAAAAAAAATCAAACAGTTCTAACCGCAATATATTTATCTACAAAGATACATATATTCTATGTCTAGTAAGCTATGGTAACCTGATCTGAGCTTGAGAAATGCTCAAATATGGGGCAGGACTAAACTCCTGTCGGACAAGAATGCATGAATATTATTGGCTGGTTTACTATTTATCTAATATCTATATGATGAACCTGATTGTGGCAGAGGTGGTGGCAATCGAGTAGGTGTACAATGGCTGCCCGAGCCGGAGCCTGACCTCTCGTCACCATTCCGAGATGGATCACTGTAACGACGAGTGTGACCATTGGCTCCAGATCTGAACGGGTCAGGGCGTCCATTGGCAGCAGCATTGAATGCAGAACTCCATTCGTCACCTGGTGAGGATCCACTGGTTTTTGGGCTGCGCTCTGAATACAGACAAATGAAAATAGCATAGAAGTCAGCAAAAATTAAGAAGAGTTATCAAACATGAAACAGCGCGTAATTAAACAAGCTCAGGGAAATACTGGCAATAAAATATTTTTTTATTTCAATTTTTTTATTTGTAAAGCTTTAACTGTTTCTTATAAATATAGATCTTGATAGAAAGATACGGGAAAATTTCCACATGTTCATGCGTGAAAACCAATCCTCCATTATTTTAAAGAACAC
Organism: Cedrela odorata; assembly: GCA_035584115.1. Taxonomy (NCBI): domain Eukaryota; kingdom Viridiplantae; phylum Streptophyta; class Magnoliopsida; order Sapindales; family Meliaceae; genus Cedrela; species Cedrela odorata. The sequence continues at coordinate 7,679 of JAXCLQ010070725.1, forward strand.
AAGTTACCAAGGACAGCAAAAATCTAAAGTAAATAAAGAGGAACTACTATGTCAGTGCATCCAATTATCCATGAAATTGGATGAGAAGCAACAATGGGAATCATTCAGTGACTCACAAGTGAACCGTCAGAATGACTTTGCCGCATTAGAAGACTGGATTCACCCCTCATGTCACCTCCTTTAAGCTGGACAACATTTCTCAACTTGTTTATCCGCTCAACCTTTTCTGCCATACTCTCAGCCTTTAACAAAAGAGCACTGCAAGCTGCAAAATAAAAATCATCATACATTTGCACGTAACTCAACAGGAAGGAAAAATTTAGATCAGCCACCAAAACAAAATAAAAAAATAAGGGAGGCAATCAAGATATGAACATCACACCTTTCAAAACAGTATTGTGTGGAACCTTGCACGTTATCTTGAAAAGAAGACCAGGTTTTTTTCTGTTTTGTTCTTTTTATCCTTGGAACTCTTTGCATCTTCATCGTCAGAGATTTCCTCAATATAACATTCCTGATCAGTTCGTTGAAACATTTGGCAGCAAATGCAATGAGCATACAGAACAAATTAAACAATTCCATTATGAACATCAATTTGAAACTCAGTAGGATTTTGAGGGTAAAGACCACATGATAGTAAAACAATTATCCTGTCCCATTCAATCTCCCAAAATACCATTGCCATGTCAACCTGAATTTTAATACATTTTTACTTAAAACCCAGTTCTAAATATCAACACTAATGAATAATACCTCCAAATTGATGACACCGCGAAAATGTCTTTCTTCTTGTTTTTTGGTATAACCACGCTGCAATAAAAGGTAGAGATTAGGAAAATAAAAACACAATAATAAAGAGGGATTTATATTATTACCAAAAAGGATGACAGTTTTGTTTTCATTTTACGAAGGAAAGATCAATAGCAAAGCAAAGCATGTCAGAAAGGGAAACCGTCAAGGTTCAAGTATCATTAATTCACACTACATAGGCTGAAGTACACTTACTAACCTTGCCAGTTCTCTCATTTAAAACAAACCATCTCTTACTCCACCCATTTGTTTTTGAACTTCTCTTCAACAAAAATCCTTCAGATACAGAATAAAACTAATGACAAGCCAAAAAGAAATAGGCAGCCCAAGCATGAAGGAAAAATTATAGCTTTTATCAAACTGAACATGTGAACTAAAGTTAGCAACAAATGCTCTCGCACTAGGGTTGACAAATTATAAAATTTTGCAACAATACCTGGTTTAGAAGGGATAAAGAAAAAAAAAAATTACAAGAGGGTGAAGAGCAATAGAGGTGGAAATTAAAGAGCTGGCAAAATTAAGAGAGGGCCATTTAAAATGATTTCTTTTGTTTTTCACATACATCAGGTGTTCCAACTTGTCTTGCATCATAGAAAAAAGTCGTACAAGTAACTATGACTTTATGACATTCCAATATATATGTTCACCCCCAGTCCCAAAGGTAAGAAAAGGAGTATTTGTAAGTTGTTACCTCTAAATATTATATTCTCTATAACACTATCATGCCAAACTGTGAAAGTTTTACTCAAACTTTTGCCCTAATGTCTAAACATTTGGGCACAAACCTGCTGTTATATCGCCACCACCTGCAGACTTTAAGGCTGATCCTTCTGGTGCGTCCCTATCTTGCTGACAGGATTTCTCTTTCATTGATTTCAAGCTTCCTCCAGAGTCTGGTCCACCTGTTTGAGGACTAGTTACCTGAAAATAAAGCAAAGAAGACAGTTTATGCAACAGATACAAGAGCATCAGAACTTAGTTAAAATGAACATATCATATAACTCAAGCATCCAACAAACGCTCAAAGAATGAGCTGCACCCTATTCAGTATGGACTTCTCTGCATCAGCTGGCTTCTTAGAAGATCGGTGCTTCTGCTCTTCCTCACGACGCTGCCGATCCATTCTGGTAAAATGCAACAGGAAAGGTTCAGATAGACAAGTCAAACCAAAGAAACAACTAAATATCAAACAGGGAAACTCTTTAGAGAACTACAAGAAACGATGAGCAACCACGTACAATTATAACAATATGGAATGGCTTAGATAAACAAACACAAACAGAACAAACCAATAAACATCAGACAGGGGAACTCTTTGAAGAATTACATGACCAAATGATTTGACTAAAGAAACCACATGTACAGTAACAAACAAACACATATGATTAAGCAAGACTTGTGACATATCTTTACACTGACAAATTACAAAAAAAAAAAAAGGGGTGAAAATTTAGACTTGGACTCTCTACTTTCCCTTTTTTACCCTACTAAAAAATGTATATAAAACTGCAAGTACGTTTGCAGGCAAAGCGAGTACATAGTGATGTAAATCTGCTGTACACTACTCACATTATAACCCACAATTACAACAATTTCCATGTGCTTCTCTACCAACAATAGCCAATAAAATAATAACAACCCTCTAGGAGCAATAGTGAATATTATGATAATATCTTCCGTCTTTTAATTTCATAAATTAAAACATTTAGTTCCCTTGACAACATTAATAAATTCAAGCAAGAGATAAAACGAATGATAACATAGTTAGCCCGAGATTAGTCCCTTCACATCAAATCATTTGTACTCTTTGCTTGCATTACTGAAGTAAGGCATAACTAATCGAATGTTATCTATAGGCCAAAAAAAAATTAATCCTTGTCTCCAATGAAGAAAAAAATATTGGAAGGTACAATATCCCTATTTTTCATTTACTCTTGCAGTTAATAAAAAAATTATGCATATGCCACTATTAAAGGAAACAACTCACTTCACCGCCTGTTATATGTAGGAGAAATTTGTCCTCAAATTCTCGGCACAGCTGCAAAGCTAAAGCCCTTGTACCTTCAGTACTATCAAGAATTTGTTCACCAAGCTTCAATAATTCATCCTGAACCACTTGAGACTTCCCTTGAAGCCTGCAGTGCAGATATAGGAACTCAATGGAAATAAAATATGCAAGAAAATTCTCATCAGTGAATGCATCAACTTAGGTTCAACTCTATTTATATGTCTGAATCAGGCTCAATATTGGAATGCATTGAAATCCATCAAATAAACAGCCCCAACACTCCCTGAAAAATAAATAAATAGACAAAAATTCAAGCAAAAAACACATTTTTCCCAAGGAACAATCATATTTCAGCTTGACAAACAATTTCTCCAAACAACCAATCAATTTTTCAATGGATGTGAAAATATCCTTGTTACTAATAATTATAAAAAGTATGAGATGACACCAAAATGAAACAAAACAGAATTAGAATTGCAAATTGTATCAAGAAAATTAAACTATTATGAAATAAAAAGCCAACTAAAGATATAAGCAAGTACCAAGAAAGGAGATTTGGAAGCCTGACACTCATACGGTTATGAATCTGGCCAGCAATGGTGTCCACCAGAACAACTCTACCGAGCTTGTTTTGAGGGGCCCCAGTTAGTAACCTTTCCAGAGTTTCGACCTCAGCTCGCCAAGCAGCTTCTAAAGAACTCTCTGCCGCAGCACCACCAGATGATACAGAACTTATCGCAACAGATTGACCAATTACCGAAACCCATGGAATATCAGATGTTTTTGGTGGGCCCTAATTCGATAGGAGAGCCTGAACAGCTGAAAGTGCTTTTGAGTCTCCCTCTGCTTGATCCATTTTACTAATAATACCAATTCTTCTAGTACCTATGATCAATCAGAAATACAACAAAAACAAAAAAATTAACAAAATTAACACTCCAAACATAAGTTTTCAAGAGAAATCAAATTTGTAACTATTTTTCTCCACAAAAAGAATACAAGATCAAGTTAACAATAAACCCACGATCCGCATCATGTTCCTTCGCAATTCTGAGAGCTCGAGAAGACGAAACTTCTGGTGTCTGAGTAGCAGGTATGATAACTAGCAAAATTGCATCATTGTGCTGAACATACTTGCTAATCTGAAGAAAACAGTAAGAAACATTAAACTATCAATGAACTTTCAGCAAGAGCATCGCGAAATTGAATATGAATCTGAAGCACATGTAACAACTAACAAGTAGCATATTATGTAACCAGTAGAAAGGTCATTGAAAACCTTATTGTTAAAATTCAAACTAAAGAGAAGATGGCATTCAACCACTTACCATTGCATCATCCATAATTCTTTGATCCGATCCAGGTAAGTCCATTAATTTTAAGGGTGGAGCTGGAGACAAGAAAAAATTCCTCATAAAAAATTCAAAGAGAAGATATAAACCATTCAAAAAGGAAAAGTGCAAACTAGCACAATACAGTTACTGTATTCTACTTTTCTGTAGATTATGGAATATTTATTTCTAAAGGTTTTAGATATACAGTAAGTTTAACAAGCAGAGATTCTTTCAGACATATTTTAGTTTAGTACTGACTATCTTTTCTCTATTTATTGGGTTAACAGTTAGGTATAAAATCTATAATGCCCTACGACGCCAATATAGATACAGAAGGCTATCACCTCCCCTTTGTACATAACGAACTTGCGGACTTATGAGAGGAAGGAGATCTTTTGAGTTGAAAATTATGTCTTTGTTATCTTCGTCTTGGATAGAAGACTCCTTCTAAAGTACATTTATAGATCAAACTTTTCAAATCTCCATTTCCTTCTTCATTTCCATTTACACCATTTCTTCCATAATCCGAATCTTAATTCTCCAAATTCTCATATCTTTGCATAAACCCAACTTATGTTTCTCAAAAATCAAGTAACATAAGTAATAAAAAAGATCAAAAGCCTCCAATGTGGAAAGTGATGCTCAACTTTTATAATCCAATAAAACTGTATGGAAACACTTCCCTCGTCTGGGATGCTACATTTTAGGCAATTCCATGGCAACACGAAAGAAAATGACTTCAGGGATCAACCCATAAAATTACTCTCTAAACCCATTTTCTCAAAAATTTTAAAATTAAGGTGCCACTAGGTATTGTCATTTTTCAAGAATGAAAAATGTAAATGTTTGGTTGGCCTGTTTTTGAAATAAAACTGGGATCAGCAGAAAATGAGTCATTTTCGTTTTTTGTTTTTTGTAATGAAAAGCAGAAAATGCCAAATTGGCATTTTTCACTTTTCAAAGAATATGTTCTCTATCAAAAGATTTTCAAACAAAACTAACAAACACATTTTTCATTGTTTTCATTTCAGATATTGTTTTAAAAACAATGTACGAAACGCGTTTTCAATTCTAAAAACATCAAATAGAAAATAACACTTTAATTCTTTAATCAAGTTCAGACAAAAAAACACCACTTGAAAACTAATGCCAGACACGCCCAAAAATTTTACTCTATATGCCCCAAGGAGTGGCATGAATGCAGAAACTCTAGCTAAAATAGAAACAAGCAAGCACATTTGATTTCTAGGCGAAGACAGTTTTTTTTTATGATTTATAAATGATTGTCTGGGCGACAACACAACTAACAATTACTGGAAAGAATCCAATAATTAAGCTATTACAACCAATCAAACAATAGGTCTCACAAATTTAACTCTTACAAAATGTATAACATGTAAAATGACATTCTGTCTAATTTCCTCTCTGGTTTTTGTTTTTTATATCCTCTCAACAGGTTCACAAAGGTCATTCACAACCAATAGAAAATGTAGAATAAGATCATAAATTACCTGTACTGGTACGAAGTTTCAGATATATTTCATCACGAGTCATACTCTGGCTTAGCCTATTTTGAACGGAATGTCGAAGAGCACCTATTATGTCCCAATTCAGAAAGACCAAGGACAATCAGAACCTATAAAAAAAATTAAATTACCGAGTCCATATAAAGTACATGTTATAGTGATGTTAACTGCTTAACTTTGTGTCAAGCACCACTAAGCCAGCAAAATAAAATAAAACAAAATTGCATAGAAAAAGCATATTTGCAAAAGACCTTACTTGCTGAAACTTCTTGTGATTTACTGTCAATTAATAAGAGGATTGATTGGCCACTTAAAGAACCATCTTTTTTCAGATCAATGCGTATGGGGGCCCGAGTAGCACTATTTCCACCAGTTGGCTGTCCACAATAAGGTCAAACAAAGAAACCTATTAAAAAAAGACATGCTGTTAAACTTTCAA
>JAXCLQ010070727.1:0-13791 GCA_035584115.1 Cedrela odorata
TGGAACTGAAGAACAGAAAGACTAACTGTTGTAATAATTCTGGTCGTGTCAAGTGTTGGCGACATTATTTAAAAGATGTGAAGATTGAGCATTCGATGGATGCAGAGCCTTGGTTAAATCTTCATCTGGGGCGTCTTACATTGCTATTAGATTGGTGTTGTCATATACTTGCTTATTGAGAAGCCTCGAGTTTCTTAAAACAAATTAGTGATCCCAAAAATCACTGAATTTAAACACTTTAACCTCGCTGTTAGATTTCAAAACCCAAAAATACTAAAAATTCTTGTGTCATGTTATGTTGTAAACATACAAATGAAATAAATATCATGTGTATTTCTTTGTTTTGTGGATGAATTTGTGTAATGTTGGTCATTCATTCCAACCATGTACCCAAATTCAAAATTCACCAAGTTGCTTCCGTAAAAAGCAATGGGAATATCTACAGTATATCTTGAATGATATATGCATATATTACTAGATACAGGGCTACTTGCATAATAAAGTGGTCAAAGCATCAATTCTGTGATGTGAAGGGATTTTCAGTTCATTTGCCTCTCACAAGTCAACCATTGTATGGAACCAGTGTGAATTTAAGCCTCGTTCGTTCTGCAACTTGTTTCTCAATAAACAAGAGAATTCTAGCTATCAAGCAGATCAAAATAATTCCTGGATCGATCAGAGTTTAATACTCAGTATCCATGGGCTTTTCAGCTGCCTCAGGTTCAGGTTCCTTGATGCGAGGAAAATCTTCGCTGCAGAAGCTTCATTTCTCCATGCAACATCTTACCACCTGTAATTTTAAGACCATAAGTTTGCTAATAGGTATAGCATGAGGCTGTCTCTTTTCTAGCTATGATTCTAATAACTGCTTTAAAGTACTGTACCAATCAAATAAATCCATCACTCTTATTTCATAGATAGTGTTGATAATAAAAACCTGAGTTATATATCCATGGGTTTCCAGCACCCTCAGCTTCAGGTTCCTTGATGCGAGGAAGGTCTTCACGACAGAAGCTTCATTTCTCCAAGCAAAATCTTACCACCTGTAATTTTAAGACCATAGCTTTTTTAATAGGTATACCATGAAGCTGTCTCTTATTTCCTAGACAGTAGATATATTTGAAGCACCAATGAATCGGAAACTCACCTTTGTCGGATCAATAGCAATCAGATGCTCATATTTCCCAGTAGCAGCAATATTGTAAACATACTTGGGGTTGTCACTGGATATATATCACCTGAATGCACAAATAGAAAAATGAAATAACAAAGTTCAACCATTAAACTTATGCGAATTTATATGAACATATAGCTAATACAATCACAAGCCTTTTCAATTACAACACTTAGATTGACCCTTGCATTCCTGGCAATTAACTTCGTATGGCAGCTTAATTACCATCTTAACAATATCAGTTTGAAACTAACAATTATTCATAGGAAATCAAATTAGGAGTCATGTTAGAATGAGAGATGAATGATAGAGACTTGGCCATTATGAATTTATCAACTTTTACTCATCCTTGTCAAGAATCTTTGTTGCATTTAGAGGATCTTCTACCCTCAATTTCTTTTCTTAAACTCTGTTTATGTTTCTGTTATTGCTCCAACCCAGATATGCAACAAAGATATCAATGAAAAGAAAAATATAGCAATCAAATTCTATAAATTAGATAAATCTGCCAGACCCTAATCAAAGCAACACAGTACCACCTTAAAGTTTAGCAATCTTTTTTCGTTGAACTTTTTCCTTAGTCCTGCTCTGCTGCTTGTGCGGTGATAAATAGATAATCAGAGAGTAAGAATCCAAAAAATATGAAGATATACTTAAGAATGATGTAAAAAAAAGAAATCACCTCAGGAAGGCCAGACATTGAGTACTCTTTTAGCACCTTCCGGAACCATTGCTCCCCTCTGATTGGTTGCATTGCATTGCTATCGTCCTGTATTTCACAAGAAAATTAGACATCCAAATATAAATTTGAAGAAAGAACTTTCTACATGTACAAATTAATTTGATGGAGTGGAACTAATTTTTGCCAGCATGATACAAAGTTATATGTAAGTGGAACTAATTTGATGGAGAAAATATACCATTTCTATGGGGTGAAGAAAACTCCCTTCGTCCATCCTCTTTTGACAATTTTGATTTCGAAATAAAGTCTCTACTGATCCTGTATTTATACTTTTTCATCATATATAAATATAGCAAGATCATTTGAAGTGAATGCACGCAAAAGAAAAGAAAAAAAGTACGAAGGCTATATTGTCAATTTGATTTATTTATTTATTGTACTTTTGAGGTAGATTACAAATAACAAGTAACTAAAACAGAGCAGGAGAAGAAATTACCTGACTGGGGGTGATTGTAATTGCAGCCGCAAGTTTCAGAATTCATCAAGCACAAAGATTTCGGGAATGTGAGATATCTTTTGCCAATCTTCTCCTCTTTCCTCCCCGTAACGTTCGCTTAGAATAGGAGACGCACAAATTTCCAATCTCTGCAGTGTTGTTTTCCGAAGGAGGTGGTCGGGAAGTGCCTTTAATTTGGGGCATTCATTTATCTCCAACGTAGAAAGACGTGGCATGATTTCTCCTTTTCTTTCAATCCCGTAATCCCACTCTTCCCAATTTTCCATTCCCCCTAATCTGAGCGATTTCAATTTGGGAAAGGAAATAATAGATGAAGATGAAGAAGAAGATGAGCCATTATTGCTTTCTAAACCCAAAAATTCATTACCCACTTTTTTCAAACTCGTAATTCGACATATAAAGAGAATTTCAAGGGATGGCAATTCTCCCAAAGGAGGCAAATACTCACAATTTTCGCAATCATAGAGAATTAAATCCCTCATATTGGTTAATGACATCATCCAATTGGGGAAAATAGAGTTGCCTCTGTAATCGGATATCACTAATTCCTTCAAATTATGATGCGGTTGTAAGGCTTCAAGAAGTTGTTCATCCTCCTCATTCTTCCTTCCCCCTACTCCATCCCTATCAAAATAAAGGCCCAAAACAAGGATGTTTTCCCCTTTGTCAAGTTCTAACCGATTAGCTTCACCCATATCTGACACATTACCCAGCCCATACAAGCGCCATTCCCGGAGGAGTTTAAGATTTTTCAGAGATTCAAAAGTACATCCTTGGCCATCATAAACGAACTTTTTCAATTCCCGGAGATTGGTTAATCTCGCAATCCCTACTGGCATCAACCTCAACGAATCAGTACCAGAATTATGTAAATACCTCAAGTTTATTAACTTTCCAATCCCCAGTGGTAACTCTTTAAGTTTTCTACAGTCGGAAACGTCTAAAAATTGGAGATTATACAACTCACATAACGTCTCGGGTAGCTTTTCCATATCATGACCTGACAAATTAATGTATCTTAAATGCATCAATTTTTCTATATTTGTTGGAATCTCTTTAAGCAACTTTAATCCACTTGATCTTATACTTACACTTAAATCTAATACCCTTAAACATGTCAATTGACTAAATAACTCGGCTAGAGCATTATTAATCGAAGAATAGTCAATTGTATCACCTTTAATTAAGAGGCTACGCAACCTTTGGAACCTAAAAATGGACACAGGGAATGGAACCTCTTTACCAAACGTTAACATTGAATGACAAACTTTCATGTGAAAAGAGTTTATGAGGGATTGCTCAGGACCATTAGGTACTTCAATGGTAAAACATTCGCCCTTACTAACAAATTGGGCAAAATCATTCACTATATCATGCATCTTGCAGCACGTAATATTATCATAATCATCTTTCTCAAACTCTTGAAAAAAAGAACGTTTTGCTAAGATGTCAAAATAATCTTCACCAATTTTCTCCATCTCTTTGTTTTCATTCCCACCCAAGTAACCTAAAGCCATCCATAATCCAATTAATTCTTCTTTGACTATCAAATAATCCTTTGGAAAGATGGCACAATATGAAAAACAACGTTTCACCATCGAGGGCAAATCATTGTAACTCAATAATAGAGGGGCAAAAAGACCTTTCTCCAACTCTTCTTGTTTCCACAACTCACTGTTTAAGATATTTTTCCACTCTTCTTCTCTATTTTTAGATTGCAAAAGACTCCCTATAGTCTTTGCAGCAAGAGGCAAGCCTTTGCACTTGCCTGCAATTTTTCTCCCAATTGGCTCTAATTTTTCACATTCTTCAATGGACTTACCAAAAAATGCTAATCGCTTAAACAACGACCAGCATTCCTCTTCAGTCAATTCATTGACAGAGACAACATCAGTTGATTTCATCATGTCGGCAACTTTATCCTTACGCGTGGTAATCAAAATTTTACTTCCATGGAGACCGTTCTTTAGGCAATGATAGAATGGTTCCCATTTACTATAATTTTCCTCCCACACGTCATCTAAAACAAGAAGAAATTTCTTTCCCAGGATAAATTCACGAATAGTTTGGATGACAGACTCCAAATTAACTAAATTAGAGACCTGATCTTTGAGCCGTTCAAGGATAGCATTGCCAACCTTAAGCTGATCAAAAGGGTCTGATACACAAACCCATATTTTATAATCGAAGTTTTTAATGACCTCCTTATCATTGTAAGCAAGTTGAGCAAGAGTTGTTTTGCCTATGCCTCCCATCCCTATTATGGAGATGATATGGAGACCTTTTTGCCCATTACTGCTGCTGCAAACCAGCTTACTCATCAGAGTATTCTTCTCTAGGACTCGACCAATTGTCTCAGACTCATCAGTTAAGGAGACAGTTGGTTCTCGCTTTGGTGTCTCAATACTCTTCATCACATTCACATTAAAATTAAACATGTCTTTCTGTTTGGCAACGTCGTTAAGATTTTCATTTATTTCTTTTATCTTGAGAGCAATATCACGACGTAGAAAGACTTGTTTGAAACCAAAGCAAGGGGCGGAAAAGAAGGAACATACCTTCTTAGGAGCAAGAGCATTCTCATCAACACCCTCTATACGCAGTTTCTGCCTTGCAGTGTTCCACTCATCCAACACATCTTCAATGTCGTAGGATGCGTCTTTGAGCTGATCCAGCCAGCGTCTAACAGCTTTCTCCTTAACTTGCCTTTGCTCTGCATCATTCAGCAGCTCTTGGATGGCGTTAAGATTGCCAGTAATCTTTTTGACTTCAATTCCGACACCCGTTACTAGCCTCACCTGTTCTTTCACCTCTTCAATAGCAAACGAAGTCAGCTGCTCCAAGAGAGGGGAAACGATCGCATCAACCATGGTGAAAGATGAGAATATCTTATGTATGTTTGTTGCTAAAATTGTAGAAATTAAGGAGCTTTTTGTGTTGTGAGTTAAGATACTGCTATGCGTTCAGTTCTTATACTGCTTCCGTGAAGCCAGTTCTTTAATCACCTTCAACCCATGTGAAAGTGATATATAATAAATTAAAAAGAAAAAGAAAACGGCACATCAGGATCACCATCCAGATATCATTTCTAAATTGTTCAAATTGTCATTATTTAAATCCGATAAGGCTGAGTAAAAGGTTTTTGATCCATTAATCAACTTGGTATAGGAATTATTCTTTGACCTTGAGGATGAAAATTATTTAAATCCGATAAGACTGAGTAAATGGTTTTTTATCAATGTATATGTACCAACTAACATAAATGTTCTCCGTCTCATTTACCAATTAATCAACTTGGCTTGCACCTAACCAATTAATTAGTATCATTTACCAATTAATGCCATTTTAATGACAACTTGCATGCGTTGACCAATTATGAGGGAGATGTTTCCAGCTAAAACAAATCTATAAAAAATTAAGAATTAGGTCTGAATCACATTCCAACGTATATAATAATCATCAAGTTCAAAATTTGATTCCAACGTTACCAAATGTAACTTTGTCGTTAATAAAGTTTTTGTTTCCTTCAGCAGACTTGCCAAAAAATTTCTTACATTATTGCAAATTATATGATGCCCGGCTTAAGGATTATAAAAAGCCAAGGAAATTGAACTTCAAATATGATGACAAAAGAAGCAAAATTAAAATTAGCACAGGGAGTAGAATACCTTCGAAGCATTTAGAGCATGAGAGATGCAATGAGTTATAGTCAGCTAGCCTTTCTCTTTGCGCTCTTGTTGACGAATCACAAACATTTTCTTGTTAAGATTTCTCCACTCACCATGCATGCTGCTACCATTTTGTTCGGAAGATTGTGACATTGAAATGAAACTATTAAGTATACAATTAGAAGATATTGAGCCACAAGTGTTCTATAATAAGAAAATGGATTCTTTGTTTCCTAATCTTTCATCTGAGGGACTCACCAAGCAAATGCCAAATCATTAGATTAGTTAATAACATCATTCAGTTGGGGAAACCAGTGTTGCTCTACTTTTATATGAGTGTATTCTTCTCGTCATCTTTATCGCAAACCTCATACTCATCAATTAAGGAGGTGGTTTGTAATCGCTCTGCTTTCTCAATACTCTCAATCACATTCACATTAAAATTAAACTTGTCTTTTGCTTTGGTAATATCATCTAAATTTTTATGTATTCCTTTTATCTTGTAAGCAATATCCCGACACAAACTGACTTGGTTGAAACAAAAACAAAGTGACCTAAGGAAGGAGCGTACCTTCTTTTGTGAATTTATTAAAACTCAAATCTTTACTCTCAATTTCTTTATATCTATAAACTATCAATGATAATTTTTTTTTTTTTTATAGATTTAAATTAACTCCCATTGACTTTGCACTACGTGAATGCAATGTTCAACATGGGATTTTAATAATATTAATTTGATTGGTTGATTCTGATCCCTTTTTTTTCTTTCTTTAAATTTCTTGGTGGATGAGAACTGAGATAACATTGGATATGACACCATTATATATATATTGAAGAATCAGCCTGCTGTTTACAATTGAGGAAAATGAGAAAGAACCCACCAATTGTGGGGTGGCACTTGTAATAAACAGGTGGCATATTTTGTATATTGAATGTGATGTGTCTGGTGAAATTAATTGTTAAATTGTATAGATCAGGGAAGATCTGTGAAATTAATTGTTAAATCAACAGTTGTTATCGTTGAGGAATTGATTAATATTTCCCAACGGCTATTGCGTAAATGTACAAGACACCACAAACAAAGGATGGCTGGTCTGATAATTTTAACATAACATAGCATTATTCGGAAAACAATAATAAACAATAGGATAACAACATCCGAATCATTGAATTTCAGTAACATTTCAAACGAGGATATGTAGAAATAAATGCTGCAAAGGATTAATTTATTTGGTGTGATTACGGAGCCTTTTATAGGCAGTACAAAGTAGCGGTGCACAAAGCACGTTCTCCACTTTGACAGCAACAACTAGCTATCATGTGCTAACAATTCAAAGTTGAACATAAAACTCGGTCAAATAAAGACTTCACCTGGTTGGTGTTGTAACTTTAACAGGATATAATTAAGTTAAAAGTAAAAAATTATACATACCCTTCTGGCTACCATTAAGCATTAAGGATTTAAGACAAATTATATCTCCTCTTCCAATTTACAAACAAGAAGTTTGAAGTTGAAGATATTGAGGCAGATCAGATGATAGTAACGTTGCAATATTGATATGGCACAAGCAAATCCCAGATGGAAAAACACAGCTCTCATAGTTATGGGCATGCTGATTCCTCCTCTGTTGCCCTTTCTCTGCATATCATATGCATTTTATACTTATATATCTGAAAATATACAATTACTTATGTTCATTTCAGTTTATTATAATAAACCAATTTTGTTGTTTTTGTTTTGTAGAGTGATTATATAGATGATGATGGATTGGCGAGACTGGCTGCAGGCAAAGCCATAGTTCCTAATGTTATAAAGGCTATTGAAATCGCTAGACAGCGTGGGATTCTCGTACCATATCTGGGGACAACTTAAAATTAGATGTGAATGAAAAGAGAGTTGAGAAAGACTTAAAATAATAATAGCTTCTTTTTTCTTTTTCTCTTTTGCATATATGGCTGTTGAATGACACCTGCAGCCTGAAAGAAAAGGATTACATAATAACCAAGTATAAATTCTTGTTCCTTCTATTGATATATACAAGCGTTCTTCATTTGATGACTATTAATTTAAGAGTTTCCATTTTTTTTTAAAGTTATTTGCATTACTTTTTGTTGCTAATTAATAATCAGAATGACCAAGGTAAGTGTTGTGATCTTTATCTTCTGAAATTATTTCTTTGACAAGAACAAACTAACACAAATCAAAAATTCCCAGAAACAATTAATCAATCAAGAAGAAAATTAAAATTACATGATTCGGCAGTGTGCTTACATCTACAGATCCAACACTCGTAAGATTATTTTATTATCACGAATAAAGATTACATATATACGGAAGAGATTCACAGTTTTACAATAAGCTCTCTTTAGTTGAATTTGGATACCTAGAACTCAAATGCCATGCCCATGAAGTTTCTCCAATGACAATGCCCCACGGTTTTATACTCTGTTTCCAGCCAAGAAAACGAATAAGAAAAACAGTAACGAATTTAACCACCAGAAAACAGATTTAACAACCTCACATGCCACGTCATTTCTAATTACTAAAATGACCCCAAGGAATTCTGAGTATACCCCACAGTAAGCCTACGAATTTAAGGAGTAACAAGTTCATTAGATTATGGCAATCCTGAGCTTAAATAAGAGGCTTAGAATATGACTGCAGCTACACCTAATCAGATTTGGGACTACTTATTAAGTGACATTACAAACACTTAAAACAGGAAAGGTCAACAGATGATATTCAATCTGTTGACATGACGCGAGGAATATTTTTATTAAAGTATGATGATTGAATAGTTGGCTGCAACTTTTTCCCTTTAAAAACTACATGTTTCTTCTATAATTCTCTTCCCGAGTGCCTCTTATCATTGTTTATAGTCATTTGAACAGACTTGGAAGAGCAAACCGTTGATAAATTCTGTCTCAGAATTTGCTTATAATGCTTGATTTGAGCTTACTAGTTTATTTCTTCTGTTTTCTTTCTCTCTCTCTCTGTCGCATGCTATGCATTAAATTCAGATTGCAAAATGTTTTACATGTCGATTTCCTGAAACTTATAACATTTTATTAACCAGCCAAGATCTTTGACATGAAAAATGTTGGAGTTGCAACAGAAACATTACAAGAATGGTCCAACAAATTAACGCCAAGGGGTTGCCTAGGTGGTTTGAGGCTTTAGGCTTGAGTGGTTTGCTCCCTCTCATGTACAAGGTTCGAATCCCACTGGGTGCATATCCTTGCGGCCATGCCCCCTGCTGTAAAAAACCAGCGACTTACCTTGATATGTGTTGGGAAAATTTTGAGGACACAGGACACAGATCCCGGGGATTAGTCGAGGTGCGCGCAAGTTGGCCCGGACACTCCGGTTATCAAAAAAAAAAAAAAAAAAAAAAAAAAAAGAATGGTCCAACGCTGATTCTTAATTCGTCTGACGCTTACGCTGTATCAGTTTGTCCTTGAGTCATATTTCGTATATGTACAGAACATATACCTGTTTGTTTTGTTTGAACATAGGTGTTGTGTAATAAGTTTGTCATTTCCCACCATAACTAGTTCATCAAGTTTTGCTTCTGTATATGCTTTATCAGTTTAACACACTCAATCTGGGAAGTTGTTTTGATCCCTTATCTCTTAATTTTAGAAAGAGAGAAGCCGAACAATTTTTTTACATAACCATAATCTTAATGGATACAGAGTATTTTATTCCATATAAAATTAAATCTCTGTGAATTCTCAGAGCTGATTCCCATTCTTTTACAGACCCGGCTGATTATTATAGTAGAGTAAATTATACAACCGGCTTTACAGGTAATGCTCTGGTTTTACCTTCTTCAATTATCACTCTCCCAACATATTTTTTCTCCTGGTTTTGCTTCAGATATCTTCTGTTTCAATTTGATATTTTCGTTTTTGGTTCATGTTTTGCATGTTGAGTATGCTATCTGTTCGTCCCAGTATAGAAATTCACCAGCATACATCCAAAATTTTAAGTTTTATGTTGACTATAATCCTACATTAAATTAACATAACTAAGTCCTCCAATATACAGTTTTCAGTTCAGCATGTTGAAAACAAATGTTTTTTTAGATTCTTCATTGGTGTTGTTATCCACAATACAGTTTTAAAAGATCATGAGTGAGACGATTGAAGCCATGGATCGAATATCTGAGTTGCCTGATTTTATCATTAATCACATTATGTCTTACCTCTCAAAGAGATGGAATTATTTAAGCACATCATTTCCTGTCTTGGATTTTGATCAAATTGAATTCTTTGGAGAATATTTGGAAAGGGATTTAGATAGTGATGAAGAATATAAAAAAGTTTATGAAAACATGGAGAATTTTCGAAAATTTGTTGATGTTTCCCTGCTCAGATTCTGAGATCTTAAATTTCTTATGCACAAATTTAGACTACACATGGCTCTTTTTATATTAATAAAGAATCATCTTCTGTTGATAAATGGATAGCATTAGCTGCGGAGAATGACGTAGAAGAGTTAGATATCAAGGTCATAACAGCTATAAATAGAATGTACACTTTGCCTCCAACAATCTTTTCTGCTAAATTGGTAGCTACATTGAAGTTATGTGGTTGTAAGATGATGCAGCCAATTGAAACTATAAGATTTTTCATTGCTTAGAGGAACTTCAAAGTGTTGAAATTGTTGGTTCGAGTCTTCAAAAGTTAGTCTTATTAGGTAGTCGGGATAGAAGGTCACGTACAGTCGATATCCACATTTGAAGGAGTTAATAGTTGGTGATGTTCCTTTCGCCACCCAAGAATTTCATAACCTTATGTCGAAATTCCCTCTGCTCGAGTATTTGCTGATACGAAAGTATCATTTCCTTGAAGAGGTTACTATTTCAAGTAATCAACTTATGGATTTAATATATGTCAACTGTCCTTATTTGAGGATCATCAAAATCAATACTCCAAATCAACTTTTCTTGTTGGTCAAGATCAATGATCTAGTTCCCATTTCTTCAATAAATGCTCCATGTCCATGGGAAGTTTTCGTTAAGATTAATGGCAATCTCGACACTCTTCGGTACCTTAATGTAAAGGAATTTATTGGAGAGTCGAATTGAATTAAATATCTAACGCTAAGTTTTTTCAGGTCTAGCAACGTAGATATCTTTGTGAGTTCCATATAATTCATTCCACTTTGTTTGCTACTTTTATCATATTATCATTCCTAATCTCTTTTCTTCTTTTGTTTGTTTTGTGATGTTATCTATCATCAAGAGTTCATTAATTTTGATGAAGTTAGAGAATGTTTCTCCTCTCCCTTGTGAAGTTGAGAACTTGTATCTATGCATTATAGACATGCCACAGCCAAGTTACTCAAATTTGTTGGATGACCTTCTCTGGATTTGTTTTCCTAAGAATTTACGTGTGCGAATTTTTAATGGTAACAACAGATTCATTAATTTGATGTTCAAAAAGGAGGTAAGACACTCTTTTAAATTGTTTTGAATTTCTGGATAGTGTTGAATGAAATTATGATGTGTATTGAGAATTTGTGTAATTGGTAATGGGGGATGATAATGGTAGTAAGTGTGGTTATTGTAGAGTAGTGAATGTGGCGTGTAAATGGTAGTGCTTTGGCTATGTAGTGTGCCTGAAAAGAATGTGAAAAATAAAGTGTGAATGATGTATGGAAAACGGAAGGCACCACATGCTCAATAAAATGCTGGAACGAAATGCGAAAATGTGAACGGAGGAGAGGAAGAAAATTATGAATTTTCGGCAAGCAAGGTGAGTGTGTTGTGTTTTAATTTGACTTTATATGAACATGAATTTGTGTTGGTAGGATTGGTCTGTGAATGACAATGTGTTGTGTTAGTTTATGCACGCGAATTGCGGAATTGTGGTGTCGTTAATGCATGGTTCATTTAATTAGCGAGTATGGTCGCTGTTAATGCCTGTAGAATGTAGAAATGAATTGTAAGTGCATGATTTGGAGTAGCGGACATGAGTGGAGCATAAGGCTATGAGAGTGCGAGTGAAATGCGTGAGTGTCAATTGCTGAAAATTTTTGGATAGGGTTCGAAAAAATGAAAATTGAACAAGTTTCGGGCCTCGAATTGATGAGCCATAAAATTATATAGAAACTAGACACATAGGGGAACGATATAGCTGAAAACAAAGCCAAGGCATTATAACATCCCCTAAATCATGGATGTTATCGGTAGGTGATAGGTTCTCTCTATCACCCTAAGTGTTACACAACCTGCTGTATATGCAGTCTCAAATAGACTCATAATAAATTTATATAACTCAGGGTGCCATATCACCACTGATGATATATATATATATATATATATATACAACTATCAGATGGTACCCTGTATCTCAAAATAAGATGGTACCCTGTATCTCAAAATAACACTGACTGAATATCTGTCAGTCTATATACATGCAACCCTAGACATCAGCAACATATATTACATAACAAAAGAAAATAAAACTGTTGATCTCTATGTGAGATGAAGCCGACACAGTGGTAATTGTGACTAATGACCTCTCCTCCAACTTGTGTTTCTAAGTGGTTATATCTACTCAATAGGCTACAAGGTCCTGCAAAATTGAAAAGGGAGGGGAGTGAGTCTTACTAGACTCAGTGAGTGGATGTTACACACACAGCATTGTCTCATACACACATATATTTATATCTTGTCATCATTTGCTTATTCACATGAAATTATATGTACATAAATCAGTTCTATGCATCTAAAAAGAACATTTTCAATTGTATCAACCACAACATCCAATACACAACATACCGGTATTTAAGGGATTTACACATTGTCGTCCCCTTAAACACCAAATGAGTCTACCTGTGGCTTGGGGCGCTACGCACCGCTATCCTCCAAGACACTGAATAATACCAGTGATTAGGGGCGTTACGTATCGCTGCCCTCTATACGCATAAATAAGCAGCATATACCCTTGGGGCGTTACGTTCTGCCGTCCCCCAAGTCATAATTTAATCATCAGGGGTGTTATGTATCATCGTCCCCCTGTTACCATTCTCAAGCACAATACACACAACTAGTCACAAGATCAAGGCTTTTAAGTCTTTTTATTTTATAACACAGCACAATATATATTCCATTTACTATACACAGACCACTCTCAGTTATACAATGCAATTATATTTTCTGGTATTACATTACAACATGTCAACATCATTATCAATCAATTATCTCAACACAATTTGGAATCATATCAATCAGTTTCATATGCATTCTCAATATTAGTTCCGTATGCACTCTCAGTGTTAAATTCATATGCATTTTCACTATTATTCTCATATACACAAATTCATATACATTTTCACTATTATTCTCATATACACACATGCATATAGACATGCATATAAAATTTTCTAGAATCCTTGTTCATTCTTGTAATTGGACTATTTGACATAAGTGCTTGTATGCAGGAGTTTTGTATGGAACGGAAGAACAGGAAGACTAACTGTTGTAATAATTTTGGTCGTGTCAAGTGTTGGCGACATTATTTAAAAGATTTGAAGATTGAGCATTCGACAGATGCAGAACCTTGGTTAAATCTTCATCTTGGGTGTCTTACATTACAATTAGATTGGTGTTGTTGTAAACTTGCTTATTGAGAAGCCTTGAGTTTCTTGAAAAAAAAAAAAAAGGGTTTAATTAATTTCAAATGGAATTATTAGCTGTTAGACACTTAAACCTCCTGAACCCAAAAATCACTGAATTTA
>JAXCLQ010070728.1:0-13790 GCA_035584115.1 Cedrela odorata
TATGTTAAACAAGTGATTTTTATTGTTAAAGTAAAAATTGAAATAAACATGTTTTCATGTGATTAAATTGATATTGGGATAATGTGTTAATTGGTCTGCAATTTGAACTTATTTGATATATATATGCTAAAATGGTCAAGAAGACCAGATTTGATTTATATGCTTTAAAATCATTATTTGAAAATCATTTAATTATGCATGTATATTGATGATGTGGCCAATGGGCCAAATACTGTTATATGGTTAGTAGGCCTGTTTATTTAATGATTGTAGCTACAGGGAGGTAGCTTATGAACGAACCTATTGAGAGGTCGCATTAGTGAGTGGAGCCGCAGTGAGGCTGGTATAAGGGAGAAAGTCCATGGTAACCTTACTGTGTGTCATGCACGTATGTGTGGTTATAGATACCCTATGAAAAGTCTTGGTGGCATGATAAGGATATCTTAGATGTAACGAATTACAAGGACAGTTACTTGTGTCACCAAGTGACTACTCGGGGCTAACATTAGTAAGACGGACGGTTAATTTTATAAATGAATGCTTTACATAAAATAAATAATTTTACAAAGTATGAGAAATAGTTTTATATTTTATAAGAACATATTGCATATGGTTTTATACATGAAAGACTCACTAATGGTTTTGACATTGCCTCGACCAAGGTAACGGTCGAAAAAGTATGGTCAGCCCAATTTGTTTCTTTATACTAAATGCAGACCTATGAACTGTTTTACAGTTATTTGTTTTTAAATGAACATGTATATATATATATATTGAGTATATGTTAAAGAGTAATCCTAATATCATGGATTTGGAAATGCGTGTGCATATATATATATATATGTATTTTATTTACTCACTAAGTATAGTCATATACTCACCCCTCACCTTTGTAGTTTTTAGGTTAGATGCCCCAGTACTCATCAGACTAGTGGTAGTAGTAGAGAGCTTACGACACTCTGAGTAGGCTTCTGTCAACTCACGTGTATATTTTGTTCTACTAGATTGCGTTATTTGGATTTTATAATAAATTTGTAAACTAAACAGTTTATATAAATGTTTTTGTTTGTTTAATTCGAATGAAAATGATTACATAGATGAGAGTTACTATTTTATTAAATATTTTCAGGTTTGATGATCTACATGTAAACCTTACAGGCTCTCTTGATAGATTCCGAATATAGATGGTGTATCATGAAAGTTTGTGGCAATTATCATGAGTGTACCTCAGGTAAAGGACCTGAAATTTCTTTTCTTTGAAGAACTTGGATGTAATTAACATAATTTTGAAGTATTTAGGACAATTTGATTACAGGTTTCAAATTTGAGATGTTATAAGAGGAAATATGGTGAATTGTTTAAGTGTTTTTGGTGATAATGCAGATTTGGATATATCAAGGTAAGTACAGTGAGAAGATAAACGACGAAGTTCTCTACATGCTGTGGTGGACAACACTTAAGAGCGGTGGCCAAAACGAAATTAAGAAGACATTGTCTGCAGTAATAACTTTAAGTTATTTATATTATACAAACATGAAATGAGAATTAAGATTGACGATGTGCGCGTGATATTGACATAAATTTATATGTTTATGTAGCCTACTTCATTGCCTAAGTTAATTCCCACAGGTACAGAAAGGTCATTGTCATACTTTGCCTAGTGCATTCCATAAGTATAGCAGCAGGAGATGATAAGGGAGATTAGGTAAATTCACACACACAGCATGCAGATTTGTTAGTTGAGATTGACAATGTACTAACGGGCGAGCAGATCAGGTAAATTCAGTGCAGTATAAAGATTTAACTATTTAGACTTATAAGAATATTACTAATCAGAACGTTTGTGGGCAGGTGCATGTGACCTATGTTGAAGATGTATTACTGCTGCAATTCCCAATTAAAGTAACGGATGCAACCGGGGATAATTGTGGGTACACCCCACTGTTGTGAAATACATCAGAGAAGCCAGTTCCAACTGAGCCAACAAGTACAAGTTTGCTTTATACTGAAAGGGTCAAAGAAGTGTCATTAGCATCAATTATGGAGACAATTGCAGCGATGAGCACTAATATGAAGGCCCGTCTACTGAAGCAAGAATAAATGTTTAGAGCAAAACTGACCCTCATTCGACAAGACACATAAGCAATACTAGCTTCTATGTGTGACACTGATGTTTCACATGCATTTTAACCTTTCACTACATAATGTTTTATGTAACCCGCAATTGTTGTAAAACTTATAATCTTGAAATTATTTAAGCACATTAGATTCGCATTCATAAAATGTCTATGGCACATTATTATGGATTTAAGATAATTTAACTGAGTTTATACATGTTTAGTTTACATGAGATCGGGGTATATGATGTAATATACCTATTTAAGTGATTTTATAAGGGCATTTTTATAAACTTTGAGGATGTAGTAGCCATGAAGGGTAAAATTTGAATTTTATTGTCAACAATGTTATTTTTAAAATTTTAATTTTTGGATAAGAAAATAATTGAGTGGGCCATATATTAGATATATATATATATATATTAGGCCCAATTTAATTAATTAGGCCAAGCCCAAACCCAAAAATAAAATAAATAAACAAAAATACCTATTCTTTCTACAATTCTCTACAAAACCTCAACTATTCATTTACTTTAATCTCATCCATCCACTTGGTACAATCTTGGGTATGTTTTGTAATTTTAGATAAGGATGAATATAGACCAAGTTTTGTGAAAAATTAGGTAGTAAAAGGAGGACCATTGAATTTGGTGGAATTAATCCAAGCCATCCATGTGTCTAATGAATTTAAAATTAACTAATTTAGCATTTTCAAATGGGCAAAATGAGAGGAAGGAATTCATTCACGTGAAAGTGGAAAAGAAAGAAGAGAAACGGTAGGGAGAAGAGAAGAAAAGAAAAGAAAGAAAGAAAAAGTAGGAAAGAAAAAGGGAGAAAAATGACCTAAAAAAAAAAGGAAATTTGGTAAGTTTTCTTAATTGCACTCATTTGAAATTTTATTATGTTTTATTTAACAAGCTTAGAATATTATTAGAAATTTATATAATTAGTGTTAAATTATAATTTAAAGAATTGTTAGAATTTATATAATTAGTGTTAAATCGTAATTTAGGGAATTGTTAGAATTTAAATAATTAGTGTTAAATTGTAATTAAGGGAATTGTTAGAATTTATAGTGTTAAATTGTAATTTAAGGAATCTTTAGAATTTATATAATTAGTGTTAAATTGTAATTTAAGAAATTGTTAGAATTTATGTAATTAGTGTTAAATTGTAATTTAGGAAATTGTTAGAATTCGTATAATTAGCGTTAAATTATAATTTAGGAAAATGTTAGAATTTATACAATTAGCGTTAAATTATAATTTAGGGAATTAGACATGGATAATGTTTAACATGTGTATATAATAGTTTAAATTGGTGGAAAATTTGAAGTGGTGGAGAAAAGTGGAAAAAGATTGTTGTGATATATATTATTGTTAGTAATAAAATTGAAATGATGTGTTGTTGAATTGAAATTAAATCTCAAAAAAAATTGGATTAGTTGCAATTTTCGATAGGTCGAGTTTGTCGTTTCATAAAGATATTAGAATAGTTAAATTCTATAAAATTTGGGAACTTGATGATGTTTGGTGTTGTCAGAAAAAAAAAATTGGTGAAAAACAACGATATTTGAATAGTTTCAGAAATTTTTCACCAAGAATGTGTTCCGAAAATCGTTGTGATGTATATATTATAATTAAGTGAATGTGGTAATAGAAGTATTTTAGGAGTTAATAAAGTAGCGTAATTTTTGAGAAATAAGAAAATGTCGATTTTTAGGAAATACGGATGTTGTATGGATGTAGTAGCGAACACGAACATGGAACTGAAATAAATTATGTTGATTTGATTTTAGGTACGCCGCATTGATTTAGAAACATACTCGGAAAAAATTGGAAACAGAAGTAAGTAAATTGTGCATGTATTTTACTGTTTTTGAAATTATGCGATATTGAGTATGTTTTTATATTCGAATGAGAAATTATGAATTTCAATGTTTTGTATGCCGATAAAGCATTTATGAAATGAATATGGAAAATGTTGTCGATGTGTGAAATTTATGAATGAAAATGTCTTTTTAAGGCTCGAGTCATTAGTTAATATCTATTTTGATCTAGTCGAGTCTCATGTTAAATGCAAGACTTGTGAGTTAGTAAGAATTCAGTTTAACGTGCAATGGGTATTTTTGTTATATTGAAACAAAAAATGTCCGCTATATGCGAAACACCTAACTACATTCTGGATCTTGGTCATCGTAAGTGTAAGTAACACTAACTGATTGAGCTATCTGAAAATGTTTGTAATATGAATTGATTTCTGTGTAATTGAAAAGTTTGAAAATGTATTGATATGTTTGAGCATTTATTTTCTGTACCTCATCAACATGTGAAACTTGCATGATTTACTTACTGAAATTATATGTCACCGTTTATTTTAAAATTTTTATTTTGTAGAAAATAGTGCGTAGAAGTTGTAAACCCAAAGAAATAACAATATGAATTATTCTCAATGTGGGAGGATAATAAAGCTTATTTTAATAATATAAATGCATAATCTTATATGAAAGGCATGGCATTGAGGTTTAAAATTCGGTTATAGAAGGTATAATTATTTGTTGACCTTAGTATCATACAAACTCAAATACTTACGTTTTAATGATAACAAATATGTAAATTCAATTAAGCAAATGAATAAAGAAGCAATCAATGATCAAGTTAAAGAATCAAGATACAAGTTAAGGGTATTCATTTTTAAATTTTAGAAAATAAGCTTGTATGTATGTAATTGTGATATGTTTGTGAACTCAATTATTTTATGCAAAAACATAGCTTTAACACTTTCGTAATGCACTTAAAGATGTATTTTTAAAACTTAGAATATAGGCTTATTTGTATTTTTAAAAAACTTAAAAAGAGAACAAACTGCAAGATTTTCAGGGATCAAATTGTAAAATTTTTAAAATAGTGAAAACCAAATTACTGTAGTGATACTGTAGCAATCGATCGATCGGTAGTAGTGGTGTCGGGGTGAAGAAGAGCAACTAGTTGACCAGTTCGAGGAAGCGGTTGACCAGTTTGCTGCGAAACATGAGTATTTTTAGAAATTTTCTAAAATTTTCAAAGATTTTAAGGACATTTTGGTCTTTTTTTCCTTTTAGTATATATATACCTAACCCCCAATAGTTTTTCATACTTCTCTCTTTCTAAAAACGAAAATTTCACTCTCTCTCTCATTCTAAGAAAACTTCTCTCTCTCTCTCTCTCTCTCTCTCTCCATTTCTCTTCGATTTCTCAAATTTCTTTCGATTTCTTTTAAAATTTCCCATACTAAACGATTACTCTTCGTTTTCTCTTCAATTTGATACTAATTTTAGGCTAAAAAATGTAAGAAAGAACAAAGAGGAAATTTGGTTTTCGAATACAGTTTAGGGCTTTTGCATTTAAACGATGATTCAAGGTTTCTAAGGGCTTCTACGGAGTATTGGTGAGTCTATTAATTAGTTATAGAAATGATTTTACAGGTTTGAGTATATTGAAATTTTGAGGTTATTGTTCAGTAGGGAATTTCATATGATATTATATATGCATTAAATATTGCTTGGAATGTGTATATCCGTTTTAGACGGAAATACTAATTTAGGGATTTTAATGATTTTGCATAAGAAATGTTAAATAGTATTAATTAGTGTCAATTGAAGTATTGTGATGAAAACATATTTTGATTATTTGAGTTTAATGGGTACTTTTGTGGCTAATATGTGATTTGTTATTGGATTGCATGTGGATTTTGGTATTCGATGAATATCTGAAATTTGACATGAAAATGTGAATTAGAATAAGACGACTATGGGATTTCGTTGTTGAAAATCGAATAAATAGTCTTCAATAATTAAGCCTCGAGATATGTATAAAAAACTAAGGGATTTTTAGTCATCTTATCCACGAATATTGCATTCTACACATTATGTCAATTATATGAATAATAGAGTTTATGATCTATATATTTGTGGTATTAGGCATCGAGCACCTGGAAGAGGTACTTGCTAAGCGTGAGAATCAGTAGAGGAAGTGGTTACCCTCCATTTGTAATGAGTGAATTTTTACATGTTTTTCATTCCTTTAAAATTTCTTTATAAAATTTATTTTTACTAACTAAGAAGTAGTTTTATTAATATTATTGTTGTATTACAATAAATATAAATGGCTATAGATTGAATAAATATGTGTTTGGCCATGAGGTTAAGTTTGATATTGACAATGTAAGCTTTATAATGTTATTGAAAATGATTGTGTTCATGGATTTATTTATTGATTATGTGATGATATGGTTGGAAGGACCAACTTTATTTGTGACTGTAGCTATATGAAAGTAGCCTAGAGACAAACCAATTAAGAGGCCGTCTAGATGACTGTGTCGCAGGTGGGGTAGTTATATGGGTGGATGTTATAGAGTTGTCCACCTACAAGATTATCAAGGACAGTCATGAGTATCACCACGTGACTACTCGAAGTCAACGTCAGTGGTAGGTTAGTTTTGAAAATTATCATGCATTCATTATCTTTAAAAAATTATTCTTATTAAATGAACGTTACTCTCCATACATAAAATCTATTGACGGTCTTGGAGTTACTATGGTTAATGTAATCACTAGATAAAGGAGTCAGCCCAACAATTTTCGAATAACAGATCATGTTTTTATTTAAAATAAATTATTTTACTTGCATTTACAAATATTTTTCTTAAAATATATTTTTATCCACTCACAGAGTATACCCCTATATACTCACCTCCTTACCTCCCAGTTTTAAGAGATCGAGCGTAGAAAAAAGAACCTTATTTAGATGTGGTGATCAGTTGAAGGTATGAAACCTCATAGCTATAATTCGCATCCTCAACTCATCGACATGTTTAAAAGTCCACTGGGTATATTTTGATAAACTAGTATATGTATATAATTATGTATTAAAAATAATGTAATTTGATATGTACCATGTAGACATGTTCAGGGATTTAGAATGTATTTTGAGGGTTTGTAGCGATTGTCACATATGGAACCCACGGGCAGGGGTGTGACAAAATTGACAAAAGATGCATGCAAGGTTGGTTAGGCGTAGATAAAATTTTTAAATTCATGTAATTAATAGTGTAGTTGAGTCACAAAAAGTTGTAATATGTGTAATTTTGTATGTATAAAGATTATTGTTAAATATAACTATTTCGGATTTGTGTAATAATAGTATAGTATTGTATAGTTAATATGAGAATAATTTTGTATTTGGAACTATGTACGGAAAGGGGTGTGACATTTTACTTATTGATTACTGTTATATTTTTAATTGATACAAATGAGTGATGTTAAATATATAGGACGAGATGGATGTGGACAACAAGAACCATCCACAAATCATGAATGACCCTACAGACACATTAGTATTAGTGCGCGCGCCAATGAATGTTATTGATGGGACCTTCATACTGGATTTGCGCAGCAAATATGGATGCCAATACAAACGAACAAAGACATTGGCTAGTCCTTTTGTGATTCCAGTAAACTTGCGAAAGTAAAAGATAGTTAGATCATCGCACACACAAGAGCAGTGGGCCCAATTCATGTAGTGGCTGAATAAGCCTAATTGCCCTGTGTTTTTATGCAAAACCAGTACATCGCTAGCCTGGTTCCGTACTATATTAGGAGGCCATAATGGCAACTGGTTAAAGGATGATGTATGTACTCTCAAAATTTGTCTTCGATTTAAATATTAGTTACAAATAATTAATATTGATATTTTAACACATTAAAATCTGTATTCTTGGGTGAAGTGTTGTTTAATTTGATGAGATTGGTAGTGAGGTAGTTGCTAAATTTAATGTTATTGAGATTGATGACTTTGATATTTAAAGTGATGTTTTATTTTATTAAAATGGATACATTGTTTTTGTGATTGGCAATAAATCAATATATATTTAGATTTGTTGTAGAACAGACAATGGAAGGAACCTGACACAGTACCTCAATATTAGACATTAGCCGACACGTATGCCTGTGTGAGTTTTGTCATCGTTAATTTGAAAACATCGTTAAGTTTCATATTTAAGTGATAGTTGCAAAGCATTTACAAATTTAATTTCTATATCGATTGAATTATTTCTCAGAAACGTGAAGGAAGATTCTACAGAACGAGCAGTAGTTGGATATTATGAGTTGGGGTTACGAGGTCCTGAGGTATGGTATAGTTATGGGTGAGATCTTGTCCAGTAGGGATATTGCAGAGGGGCCCAAGACTTGGTTTGACATTGACACAGTTTACGTCTAGTTAATGTAGAGCAGAGGCATTGAGTTATTGCTGTGGTCGATTTGGTGAGGCGAAAGATCACCATATACGATTTTTTCATCTCTACAACTCAGAATGAGTTCATTGAGGGTCATCTTTGATTTATGGTCGAGATGTTACCGTCGTTGTTAAGGGAGGCAGGTTTTTATATACACAGATCAGAGTTGCTAAACAATCGTTTTGCATTTACGATAGTTCGTCTACATGCGAGGTTGCCTCGGCAGGATACACATAGAGGGATTGCAATGTCTTGATCTATAAATATATTGAGTACCTGTCTATGCAGCACGAATTTGATTTTGTAACATCTGATGACATTCGTTTAAGGAAGAATATGACGCTCAGTCTGTAGGCAAATTAGCTGTTGTAGATGATGTATAAAATTAGTTGTTAATTTATTTAATTCATTTTAGATGATATATGTAATTAGTTGCTAATTTATTTAATTCATTTTAGATAATGTATATAATTAGTTACTAATTTATTTAATTCATTTTAGATGATGTATATAATTAGTTGTTATTTTATTTATTTCATTTTAGATGATGTATATGTTAGCCCAGGTGGCACACTCAAAAAGGGGGTGAATTGAGTTTTAATAAAAATTTCTCTCAAAATAAGAAAATGAAATAGAGAATTTACAATATATAGCTCACTTGCAGATTTTGATGTATCTTAGTTTCTTGCACTTCTCTTTTGATCTACTTGTTGAAAATTTACGCTCTTGTTGAATTCATATTTTCTTTGTTAAGAGAATTTTATTTATAGTGCAGAAGATTTCCTCAGATTTTCTCTACTTGATAGTTTGAATTTTGTTCAAAGAAGATTTTGTAAAAACTAATTGTTACGTTTGAAAATTATACCGTTATGTTTGAAATTGACTTCAAGTATCAATCTGTTCAGTCTCAAGTATAAATCTGCTTTAGAGAAGGTTTCGATCTAGTTAAACTTATAATTTTTTGAGAAATTTCGAACTTGAATAGATCGATCTGTTTTAGGAAGGTATCGATCTAGTCAAACTTGTAATTCAAGATATATTGAAGATTGATATTGAATATCTTTGTGATGATGAACAAATTTGTAATGTTGTCAATTTCACTTGTCAAATGCATATTGAATTGATTGATATATGTTTGAATATGCTAAATGTTAAGAAAATTGTATATGCTTATATTTATGAACAAAACTAATCAATTTTCTGTGAGAAATCTGTGTCTAAGCATATGATATCGATGCATGAAGCTATAAAGATCGATACATGTACAAATAAATCGATACATTGAGGACGGAAATCGATACTAAGAGTTCAGAGGATCGATATCTTGCAAGTCAAAGAGTTCAAAGGATTGATACCTTGCAAGTCAAAGAGTTCAAAAATATTTATAAGCTCAACCAGGTCAATACCTTTATAGAAGAGATGGATACCTTACAAGTATGAGAGTTCAAAAATATTTACAAGCTCAACCATATCAATACCTTCATAAAAGAGTTTGATACCTTGCAAGTCAGAAAGTTCAAAAATATTTACAAGCTCAACCAGATCGATACCTTGCAAGTCAGAGAGTTCAAAAATATTTGAGAACTCACCCAGATCGATACTCGATGTCGAAGAAAAATCTAGATCCAAATTTAAATAAACAAATTGATACATGATGCTGATTTCAAGCATAACAGTAACATATTTCAAACATAACGGCTAGTTCTTCACTCAAGGTTTTTCAAAGTATCCGTTGGAAATCTTCATCAGTATAAAAAATGAGCTTTCTTTACAGAGACACAAGAAAAGACAAGTAGAGAAAAAAAAGAAATATTCAACAAGTGAGAAAGCAAATGAGCAAGAATTTGAAGATCATTATTCAGCAAAAGATCTATATTTGAAAAACACCAAGTCAGCTTTACATTGCATATTCATTTCATACTAAGTGAAAAATTATGTGAGTCATACTTGTAAATCTATCCTTTACAAAGGATATTACTTCTAAATCTTTTCTAGAATTATTTTTGATTTTGGGTTACACTTCACCCGGTTATAGTAAGTTATATTGGGTTCACTTCACCCGGCTTAAAGGAAGTTGTTTTGGTTGCCCTTTACTGTCAAAAATGAGTTGTATTAGGTTACACTTAACCTAGATCAAATAAGGAGACTAGTAGAATCTCGGTGTGCAAAAAATTTGAGAAACTGGACGTAGGCCATGTTTGTCAAACCACTATAAATTCAAATTTGCTTCCTCATTCCTTTCTCTTTTATACTTCAAACATTTATAATTCATTGATTTAATTACTGAATGCATTTGCATCTCATTGCTTAAATAAAAGCATAGTAAAGTGAATTAAATTACTTAAATTTTTATTAAAACTCAATTTATCCCTCTTTGGGGCCTACCACCTAGGCTAACAGTAATTTCTTTCGAAGTCTCTAACTTTAAATGTATCGATCTTTTTCCTTGTATGTATCGATTTGGTCCAAGTTGTAATTTCTTTTAAAATCTCTAACCTGAATGTATTGATCCTTTGAACTCTACATATCGACATCTTCTAAATTTATCGATCCTTAGAACTCCATGTATCGATTCTTTGAACATGTGTCGATATGTTAAACTTCATGTATCAATTATGTTAACTTGTACACAAATTTTTCACAAAAATTGTTTAGTTTTACACAATTAACAACATAAAAACATGTATACACAATCTCTCTTGTAGTTTTGCACAATTAACAACATAAAAACATGTACACACAATCTCTCTTATATTTAACAACATATAAATGCATTCAAACTTCTGCTCAGTGCTACTACTATCATCACTGTCAATAGGGACAATATGAGACTAACTAGTAGGGTTTTGAGACGTAAACGTGTAAGGAGACTGATATATAAATGGAAGAGGTCATGGATCACAATATGTGGAAGCAAGTCCTTGATAGTACGTAGAAGTTGATCCTCTCGATAGACTTTTCATGAATTGTTGAGTCTCCGATAGAAAAGCGAGAACTAACCATCCTACTTGTGACATAGTCTGCTCTTCTCTCTTAAGTAGCTCCTACATCCTGTGCATTTGAGTTATGATAGTAGTCTTGAGACTACTAATGTGATAAACCACGTTTGAAAATGCAGTTCGAATATCGTCCAGTATTACTGATGATGACGGTGTAATTGGTGCTATAAGAGGAACTGGAGCAATAGGCTCAGAAACGTCTTATGTCTGCGGTTAGTCTTCCTCTGGCTGCTTCTGTATTTGTCCTCTTTCTGGAGCCAAATGCTTATATCTTGCTTGTAGTACCTAATCACTATTTTTATTTTGCTTATAATGCATATGGCAAAGTGTACTTTCTGATAGTATAGCAACAAAATGAGGCTCGATCGTGTCGACCTCTCCATAAAATCTCACCGAACTTATGCAGATGATCTTGGACACGACATATCCGTAATGCAAATGACTTACCCTTGTAGTTGTGGTCCATATCATCGCATTCAATATCCATACTATCATATTCAATTGTCTACCCTCTATGATGCATTGCAACCACCACATATTCCCTAATGTCATTTTTGAAAATTGTCATGATCAGGAATTTAGGTTATATGACACTATCAAGTGGAGGATTCTCTCATGGAAGCCAAGATGTACTAGCTTGTTATCCACTTCTGTCATTCTGGGGTTTTTAAACAAAATTTTACAAGCCTCTGAGGCTTGAAATTTACCTAATGAATAAAACTCTCTATCATCCGAAACTTCCAATACCCGGGATAAAACACTTGCATCAACTACAAATTCGTTTCCTCTAATAAAAGTAGTAAAATTTGTCATCTTCATTCTCCCTAAATGTGGTTCTTTTGCATCTAAATTAGAGTATAACATCCTAATTGGAATTTCAAAACATGTTCCTTTAAGTTTTAAGAAACTCATCCATCTAAAGTCCTCAAATTGTCTCATGCATGGGAAATTAATAGAAGTTAAGAATTTGAAGTCTATTACCCATCCTAGAGACACTTTCCGATGAAAAAACTGAGTGAGAAACTGTTCCTCGGATTTTTACATTGACGAACACCTTCTGAAATAATCATTCTTAGAGGCATTTTTGAATTGGGAAAGATTTTGAGAAGATTTTCAATTTAGATTTTAGAGAGAGAAAGTTATGATGTTCAACTATTTTGATTTATAAATGTAAAATCAAATGAAAGTATCGATACATATAGAAATGTAACGATCCGTTTTCATATCCATTTTTAAACAACTTCTTTGTTCACATGGTCTCTAATGAAATGATGTTCAATTGTTTTAAGTTTTAAATGTAAAATCGAATGAAAGTATCGATACATATAGAGATGTATCAATATGTTTTTAGATCCGTTTTTAAACCTCTCCTTTGTACATTGAATTTCTAAATGTATCAATACTTTGTACTTTACATATTGATCTCTTCTAAATGTATCGATCCTTTTTTTATGTATTGATTTTGTTGACTTATACACAGATTTCTTATAGGAAATTACTTAGTTTTGCACAATTAACAATATATATTCATATGATATCATCAACAACATACATATAAATACATCAATCTTCCTTATATTTAAACATATTCAACAATATCCTTATTACAAGTGAAATTGACATCATCAAGAATTAGATACACTTTGTTGACTTATACATAGATTTCTTACAGGAAATTACTTAGTTTTGCACAATTAACAATATATATTCATAGGATATCATCAACAACATACATATAAACACATCAATCTTCCTTATATTTAAACATATTCAACAATATCCATATTACAAGTGAAATTGACATCATCAAGAACTAGATACATTTTAATCTATTTAACAACATATATTCATTATTAAGAATTGGATACACATCAATCTATTTAACATATATTCATCATTAAAAACATATAAATACATCAATATAATTAGTTGGTAATTTATTTAATTCATTTTAGATTATGTATATAATTAGTTGCTAATTAATTTATTTTACATTAAACAAATGCAAATTGATTAACAAATCAATTAAACACATAAAAATTAAGTAACACAACCTAAATACATAAATTCATCATAGAATACAAATATCCAGAAAAAAGGCCGCTTATTATTCTATTACAAAATGTATAACATATCCGAATACAAATCAAAAAACTACCACCTAATTTTGCTGCAATGACACTGTATTCTTACAAGCCTGACAATTATGTCCATATTATCTACGACAAGAACATTTATGTTTTGAAACTTCTTTGCCAGTGGATGGTCTCCTTTGTATTCTACGTATTCTTGATTCTAGGAGCTGAATAAGTGGTAAGATAATTGTGTTGGAGATATGCCCTAGAACCAATCGTGTCATACGGTCTAGGGATATCATCCTTATGTATATATGTATAAATTT
>JAXCLQ010070729.1:0-13789 GCA_035584115.1 Cedrela odorata
AACAACCTTATAGGAAGAAAACCTTCAGACCTATCATCTCTAATCTCTCACCATTTCAACCTTTCTCTTTCCCTTTGTATCAATATCACTACAATCTTCCATTTGCTTCACTTCAACTTTCTTATATCTGTACCAAGAGGCACACGCTAAATAAAAACAGAAATTCAATACACTTATTCCTGACAGTAACCAATAGAAATAGTTGAGCTTGTCTCTGTTCAGATTGTTATTGGCCAACCACCCACCACTGACCTTGTTCACAATCTCCACCACCATTGTGCTCAAAAAGTACCCAAATGCCAATGAGCACCATGAGATGGCTGTGCTCAGTGATTTCATACCAGATGAGCTTTCTGCATAGAAGAATTCTAGAAGCCCAACCAGAGTGAACATGTCAGCCGCTCCGAATATAGCATACTGGAACCCAAGCCAAAACACAGTCATTGGTAATGGCTCAGCAGAGTCAACCATGTTGTGTTCAATAGCCACGGATTTCCGCTTGGTTTCTATGATTCCAGCAACAGCCATGGAAATGGCTGAGAGCACCAATCCAATTCCAATTCGCTGAAGATGTCGAATTCCAGTGGGAATTCCTGTAAGCTTTCTAGCAAATGGGACGAATATGCGCTCATATATTGGGACTAGAAAGAACATGAACAATAAGGGGATAACAGGAATGGAGGCACCAGGCATCTTGAAACCCAATATGTGAGTGTTCATTGTTGTGCTTTGTTGGATGGAGAAAGTTTGGAGTTGTGCCAAACAAGTGTTCATGAAAACAGTGCTAACTATAATTGGAAGCATGCGAAGTAGTATCTTAGTTTCTTCAACTTGTGTCACTGTGCATAGTCTCCAGGGTCCAGGGGTGATTGATGTGGATTCACCACCATCAGTAGTTGTTCTAATGATTGCAGCGCGGTCAAAGAACCTGGGGAATTCCATTTAAAACGAGCAAATTAATTTTAAAACTTGTTATAAACAATTTTTAATTAGTCATGTAAACTTAGCAAAGTCAGATAAAATACCTGAATTGATCAGTCCTCTGAAGAATTTCATTTTCCAGCGCTGCTTCTTTGTCGTGAATCTCATGTAATTGATCTGCCATTTCTGGTGTTGGAAGCTTTCGATTCCGAATGGCAGCTACAAATACCTGTAGAATGCGAAGTAGAGGGCTTCCCTTGGGCACATTATTCCGATACAAAGACTTGCCCATATATACAAATACAACAGAAAATAAGACTGCTATAGTACACACACCAAAACTCCAATCCCAACCTTCATTGGTACTTATCCAAACAATGAATGTCACACCAATTATTGCTCCAATAGTAAGGCTAAACAAAAACCAGTTGAAAAAACTGGACAATCTAGCTGCCTCTTTAGGATCCTTGTCATCAAACTGGTCAGCTCCCAGCGATGGTAAAGCTGCTTTAACCCCACTGGTGCCAAATGCAACAAGGTATAGACCAGTATAAAGCATCGCAACTTGGTTTCCGTTAGCAGCCTCACATTGATTCACTTGGTCGGGTGCAACACCTGCGCATGGGGTTGGTCTCAGTTGGTGAAAGTGTGCTTGTACTGCTAGGACAGCATATCCCTGCAATTTTACAAATTGTTTTACTGCGAGCTTATTTTAACTAATTTGTCCCACATAACCAAAAATAACTGTTAACAACTTTTTACGTGGGATGCGTGTTATTATTGCATTAAGATAAATGGTTATTATAACATTATTATGATGCATGATTTTTCTACCAAGATAATAATTGATTTTATGTGCACAGTTGGAGTCAACGAACGATATATCATGCAGTTTAATTCTCATATTAAAATGGTATTAGTTGGCCAAGGCTTAGTTAATTACTATAGGTCGAATCTTCCCACCTGCCAATTCAGGGGACAGATGTAGGGACAAATAATTGAGCTAATTAATAAAAATATAACTATCAGATGATAAGATGAGCTTATGCAAGTCCACAACAGGTGAAAATTGCATGTAATTTTATTAGTTTACGATGATTGGATCCAAATGACGGGGTTATTTTCTTGTACAGTTTTGGAACGTAATAATTTTTCTGCTGGGATTAGTAGTGTTTCAGGATTGACAGTCACGGAGTATCAAGGATTACGCACTATGTAAGCAAACTGAGACGTATATGTTTGAGGACATGAGTAAGAGAGATTACCACCAACTCAATGCATCCAAACAAGACACAGGTCTTGAATCTTGAGAGATAGGTGTCGGAAATAAATCCTCCAAAGAGTGCTAATATAAATGAAGTCCCCATGAAGTTGGTAAGAGTTGTGGCTGATTTTGTTATGCTGAAGTTCATATATCCGTAGAAATAAACTACCAGGCTCACTGCGTTTGATACAAACGCCATATTCTCAAGTCCCTCCATCGCTGCATGAATTCAACAATGTAATTAATAGAAGAATAAGACATACAAACAACTGTAAAAGCAGAACTTAGAAAGTTTTCCAGAAACTTAAATATCGACTATCCTAGTAAAGCTAGGGTGTGTGTGTGTGTGTGTGTGTGTGCGCGCGCGCGCGTATTGTCGTGATTACCGTATACAAAAAGAACAGCTCTACTTCCTCCGTGCCTGCGTTTAGGCTGTACTGCTTTGTCATCTTTGCTGCTTCCCTGTAAAGTGATGACGCAAAAAAGAAACTAGTTATCCAAGAGATGAAATTGGTTTGCAGACAGAAGAAAATGAGACAATATCAAGGAGAGAAACTAATTTTGTGGTTGTTTAACAATAACTAAGGGCAAGACTCAAGAAATTATTACCATTTTGATGAGAGCTTGACAAAAAGGAAGAGAAGAACAAATGCTTAGAACTCTGCTGGTTGTTTGGTTTGGTTGTAACATTGAACCCCTTTACTATATATAGATGCAAAAAATAATTTACATAAGCATATGTCCCGACAAGAAAAACATAAAGGAATCAAATGGGCAACGGCATCTCGACTAGGCCTTTGAAAAAACTTTGTACTCCCCTCTCTGTCTCTCTTCCTGATGGGTTATTTTGACTTTATTTATGTTTGTCCAATGAAACCACGACTTGTTTAAGTTGACCAAAATATATAATACACCAGAATTCAGGCTTGAAATTACAAGCTATCTTGTTTCACGTTGTGAAGAGTGCTTTCATACTGAACTAGCAATCTATCTTTGGGATAAAGATCAAACTGCGAGTAAATATGAAAACGACACAAATATAAAAGCAAGCAATGGGGTTAGGACCGGTAGGTCTTGTTTGTGAGAAATGTATAGAATTTCCTATCTTGTTATTGCTAGTGATTTTCTTATGGTGGCCTTAGTGTTGTAAATCTCAACAAAACCTTCTTTAATAATGTCAAATTCCCAAGTAACTGATTGGAGGTTTGGTAAATTTCTGTCGATGTCACTGATGCAGATGGAAGCATAATCTAATAATAATGTCAACCTCTTAATGATGAGGATTTTTGGCCGGACCTTACAAGTCTTAAGCATTTTCTTAATAAATTAACATTCACATTGCTTCTAGAGGCGTGCTTCTGTGAGGTCTAACACATTTTGCATATATAATTAAGGGCTCTTCTTATACCTAATTAATAAAATGCATAGGTTCCAATGTTCCCGTATTATACAATCAATTTAAATTGCAAAAATGGTCCCAAGTTGTACAGGAGTTATAGTCACGTCTTTGGACTTTGCCTATGTTGGCTTGTTGGTAGTGCTACCATAAGCTTATTTGGACGTGTCACATAAGGGTTTTATTAAATTCATTAAATTCAACGTACATAAGCTTAATTTATAGAGGAAACTGTAATACAGTCAAGTTAGTGTTTTCTGTATTGCTTTTACTTTCTATAAAATCAAATTAATGACGAATCAGATGATGGTTTCCCGAGCAAAATTGATGAATCACAGCTATTCTCTATTGACCCAAAAATGATGAACATACCCAATCTTTGAAAATTATCTCGGAGCTACATTTCGAACATACATAATACTTGCCTTTATTTTATTTAAGGTAAAAGAAATTCATTCATCGATTCGATTCGGTTTGGTTTATTTTTCACTATCAATTTAAATCGGTTTGATTCAAATTTAAATTTATTAATATAAACCGAATTTGCCAACTCTTAATTTTTTCATTGGACACACTGTTTCTAGTCATAAATGTCTGCAAGCAATATCTTTTTCATTGGACACATTGTTTCTAGTCATAAATGTCTGCGAGCAATATCATATGAACAAACAAGCATATAAGATTGAATCTGGCCTTTCATATGAGTTTTGGATGGAATTAATTATTAGATTTTTAAAAATTAAGTTTACATTATTAGAAATTCTAATTTGATACCAAACTAATAAGTTATAATTGACTAAATATAAAAATTAAGAAAATATTTTTTTTATTCAGTAAGAAAAAGAAAAATGTTTTAAGAAATTATAAAGCCCTTGTCAATCAAGTTCAATGGAAGCCAACATCTTATAGAAGCCAGTGAAAGAAAGCGAGCTAAAAGAAGTAAGAGCAGCAGAACAGCTGGATATTAGTTATCGATTTTGAACCTGACGAAAATTTCTGTAATAAAATATGTTGGTCTTCAGAAATGTGGGTCTGTTAAAAGGGACCTTCAAGTTTGTATGAAAATGGTGGTTTTAGCTGATTGTGCATGTCCTTGGAACTGCAAATTGCAATAATAAACTAAGAAAAAAGGTACAAGACATCTAGAAAGCTTGAATTGGGGGGGTTTCTCTTCAATATTCTCTTCCATGGAGGTATGTTTGTTTGATGCTTTTGTCTTCATTTTATCAGCATGAAGTTGGATTAGAATCCTTTTTAATCTATGGGTCCTGCTTATCACTACCAGTTTAAATAGAATTAGCATCATAAAAAAAATTCATGTATATAATGGCCAAAAAGCAGGTTGGTAAATGGTAATTAATGGTGACTGATGCCTAAACCCTACTCTGTCATACCAGTAGAAGCAGATGGGGATCAGGAGGGGAACTCGAATTCAGGGTTTCATTTCATTCTCAGAAACTCTTCTAAAAGAAAAATGAACCCAAAAACTTAAAAATATAAAAAATGTATAAGCCTGATTGCGATTTGACTCTTTAACATATTATTTTGATAGTTGAATACTCATAAGAAAGTGAGAATGCAACTACCATCAGGCGTGGTCTGGCGATGAAGGAATACATGCACTTGAAATCAGCTGGAGCTGGAGCATTGTACTGAGTGACAATTTTGCTTCGTCCATTGTATTAAGTTGGTGAAGATGCATTCTAGTTGAAATGAACCATATAATTTCTGGGCTGCGCTTAGCTTAATTTATTGAACAACAACCGAATATCTTAATCCTGATATACTTGATAACAGACACTAGAAACAACGAGTCTAGCAAAAAAGACAAAGCAGCTAAATCAGTGTAGCGTCTCCCTTCTTAACTGATTTGGGGTACACCTTAATTTCTTGATCTAACTAGCTACTTCTACTCGTGTTTAATTGAGTTTGGCTTTGCTTAGGACTAAAACTTGTCGTATGCATGCATTAGTCATCGGAACAAAGGGATAGACTGATTCAAAGCTCATATCAGAACAAATGGTGGGTGTCTTTCAACACCCCAAACCAAAAACCATGCATGAACGAAGATGGGTGTGAACATTTTTTTTTCGAAGCGTTAAGTCTTCGAGCGTTTATTGGTTTAAGGTATCCAGTTTCATTCCTTGTTCCTGAAAGCGATACAAGTAATATTCAGAAACAAGGTTGGGGCCATTCAAAATTAGCCCATGATGTTTGGTCTAAAAGAACAAGCCTACGTAATATCTTAGGTGACCTTATAACACTGATAAGCCCAATTTCAACCCAAGAAAGGCCCACCATAAGCTTAGTTCCTACGCAAACCTTTTAAAGCGGAAATGACATTGGGCTAAACAATCATAAATACGTGTGTGTAGGGATGTCAATTTTGTCTGTAAAGTTACTACTATCCGATCCTTATATAATAAGTTTAGTACGACTCTTAATAAGTTTGAGATAAATTTGATAAATAAATTTAAAACTAGCAGCGAGTTTGAAAAAAATACGAGTTCGAATAGATATTCGCAAATATTTTTATCTGCATCTATTTGTATTAATTTATCTATTATATTATTTCATTACCAATCATTTTTTAAAATATTTTTATTATACAACAATCATTTTATATAATACATATTTATTTTTTTCTCTAATTATTAAATTATATATAAAAATTTTTAAATTAAATAATTTAATTTAAGTTGGAGATATAAAATTTGAGCTATTGATACATGCTATATTCAATGATAAATAAAAAAATAATAAATTGATAACATTAAATATTATTTATTAACTTTAAATTTCAGATTTGTATAAATCAATATTATAAAATTAATATCATTATTTTAATTAAAAAATTTAAGTTAACAAAACTCCTATATATACACACACTTATAAAATTCATTTAATTTAAATTATATTACGTAATCAGTCATTCAATTAGAAAAGTAAGGGAAAATAATAGTTTGATGATAAATAAAAAAATTAAAAATATAAATAAATGAGAGAAAAAAATGAAGTGAAAGAATATTTATTAATTTTTATTTATTTATTATTATTAATTCATAAATTTCTTTAATTTTATGTAAATGATATATTTTTTTAAATTAATATCAAAAATTCTATTAAAAACTTATTAAAACTCAACAGATATCCTCACGAGTTTGATAAATATTAAATATCTATTTAAATGAATTTGATAATAAATTATTAAATTTATTATGAATTTGATTTTATTATCAAATTTACTATAAATTTAATACAAATATGGCATTAATTTTTTTTTTTTTTGAATACAAATAAGAGTTTAGATATTCGTTTTAAATTCAATCAGTTGTCGTCCTTACACGTGTAGTCATATAAGCGGCGGGAATCTTCCGTTCAAAATCAGCGTCGTATCACCGTTTAATTCTTAAAACTAAACAATTTCAACCCAAGAAAGGCCCACCATAAGCTTAGTTCCAACGCAGACCTTTTAACGCAGAAATGACATTGGGCTAAACAATCCTAAATACGTGTAGTCTTACATTCGGCGGGAATCGTCCATTTAAAATCCCCGTCTT
The DNA here is from genome assembly GCA_035584115.1 of Cedrela odorata. NCBI lineage: Eukaryota > Viridiplantae > Streptophyta > Magnoliopsida > Sapindales > Meliaceae > Cedrela > Cedrela odorata. The sequence goes on from JAXCLQ010070729.1 coordinate 7,142, forward strand.
CTCGCCATCATCGATCCACGTGGTGCTGAGCCTGATCGCAGCCGGATCAAAGGGATACCCCCCGACTAGCTGCTCTCCTTTCTCAAGTCCAAATCCAACGACCAGCTTAACACCTTTGCCTCCGAGCTCGTCGCGGTTGTTTTTGCCGACGGAAGTCCGAGTGGGGGGCCCCGCTTTTCTGTAGCCAATGGTATATGGATCGATTAGTCACTCTCTCTCAAGAATTCTTTCAAACAGGTTGTGGACAATGTCTACAAGACTGCGACTAACCAAGTTGATATCCAAACCAAGGTGAAAATCCGCTATTTATTTACTAAACTTAAATTTACGTTAACTTAGTGCATCCACTATCAATTGATTAGTCAATACGCTGCGTTTGGTAATTGGGGAATCATAGTAAAGACAGTATGTTAATGTTGGAAAAAGCTATGGGAAACTCCTGTGAAGAGTAAATTTGGCTGTGTAAATGCTCAGAAAGTTGCTTTTCCTTCTCTTTTAGGGTTTTGAAATCAATTATTTTTGTTTGGTCTTGTTTTATAACTACAATAGAACAATCGTATTCTACTTGATCATATGGAGTATTGTGTGAGTTGCTACTGATAACTGATTATCAATGAAGGTTGAAACTGTCATATCCTGTTGAATGGTCAGATGTTGCATATCGGCTTCTTGAAATAAGTTTTTACACTACAAATTAACAGGACTAGGATGTCAGCTCTCCAAAATGATGTTGTCGCTTGTTTTATTGATTAATTTGTAGAATAACACTGAGACTAGCTCAGGATCTTTTCTCATGACATAGATTTTATACTTTTAGTGCAACTTTTCATCCATTGATTCAACCTAGAAAATATAGTCTGTACTTTGAGCTTTGTCCATGAAGCTACACCGGCTGTTTGTGTTTTAGTATGAATTTGGCTTTGCCTTTTTAACTTTTGACAAAACTGAATTTATCCATAATGTGATCCATGATGTTGGACTTTGCCTTTACATTAAAGTAAGATACAAGAAAGATATTATTGATAGTCTAAACTGCTTATGTTTGTCTTTTCTTTCTCCTTGTTGAAGCATCAGGAATCATATTGAGTTTAGGTAGAAGATTATTACAAAAACATGAGTACCTCGCATTGGTGACACTTTGGTTAACTTGTATTATTTATGCAGTTGCTACAATGATAGTGTTAGCCACTAGTTTTTTAGTATTTATGTGATGAATGTGCTCATGTTCTGTTTTTCATGTTGATGACATTTTTAAAGGCTGCTGAAGTATCCAGAGAAGTAAATTTGTGGGCTGAAAAGGAGACCAATGGCCTTATTAAAGAGGTTCTCTCTCCTGGGTCAATTGACAATTCAAGCTGGCTCATCTAGGCAAATGACCTGTATTTCAAAGGAACTTGGAATGATAAATTTGATTCATCGAAAACAAAAGACTATGACTTTCACCTTCTGAATGGAGGCTCAGTTCAAGTGCCTTTCTTGACTAGCAAGAAGAAGCAGCTTGTCGGTGCCTTTGATGGTTTCAAAGTTCTAGGGATTCCTTACAAACAAGGTAAGGATAAGCGTCGTTTCTCCATGTACTTCTTTCTTCCAGATGCAAAAGATGGGCTCCCAGCTTTGGTAGAAAAGATGGGTTCTGTATTGGGGCTCTTAGACCGTCACCTTCCATACGAAAAAGTAGAAGTGGTTGACTTAAGGATTCCGAAGTTTAAGATTTCTTTCGGGTTTGAAGTTTCCAAAGTCCTTAAGGGATTAGGACTGGTGTTGCCTTTTTCTGGTGAAGGAGGTGGCTTGGCAGAGATGGTGGATTCTCCAGTGGGCCGGAACCTATATGTTTCAAGTATCTTCCAGAAGTCCTTCGTAGAAGTTAATGAAGAAGGAACAGAAGCTGCAGCTGCTTCTGCTGCTATTATTGAAGTTTGTAGTCTGCCTCGTTTTAATAAGATAGATTTTGTCGCTGACCACCCATTCCCGCTCCTGATCAGGGAAGACATGACTGGAATGGTGATGTTCGTTGGTCATGTTCTCAATCCTCTTGATGCCTGATTAATTCTGGCGATAATTATGCAAGTAGATGAAACTTAACAGTTCTAAAACTGAAATAATATGATACACGGTAGATGTGCGGTACTTTGCTAATTATAGGGAGCCCATAGTGACTTGAGTGATTGTTCAGTGTCGGGCCAAAACACTTAGTTTGAGTCGTATGTCTTGGTTTTTGGTTTTGCACGCCTTTGGTATACTTTTTCCTTTCTATTTTAAAACCATTAATAATCGAAAATGTTGTACTTGCTTATTAAAACAAAAAATGTTGTACTTGCGGTTACTGTGATTGTAATGATATGAAAGTTTGGTATGTTGTTATACACACAGCATTTGTATTCATTTGAGATGGTTTATAATTTCGGAGTCTTTGAGTATGTTTGATATTGTATTTTTTTAATTAATATTTTAATATTTAATATTTTTATCCTAATAAAAATTCAACCCCATATTCTTTTAAAAAGTGGGTTGAATTTATACTGTAATGTTATTCACTAAGCCTAAATTTACGTTGATTTGGTGCTTCAGCTATCATCAATTGATTCAGTTGATGCGCTGCGTTTTGGTAATTGTGGATCTTAGTAAAGGCATTATGTTACTATTAGATTGGATAACTGATAAATTCTTGTAGCCAGTTGTCACATATCGATTTCATACATATCCTAGAATGCTCTTGTTTATCTTTCATTTTTCTTTTTCTGAAGCATCGGGATTCATATTTAGTTTAGGTAGAAGGCTGTTACAGAAACATGAATTTTATGTACGAGTGAACTTGTTCAATTTTCTACGGACACCTCTGCCTGCATCTTGCACTAATGACGCTTTTCTTAATTCGTGGTATTTATGCTGTAGCTACAAATTACAATGATAGTATAACCCGCTAGTTTTTCAGCATTGATATGATGAATTTGCTCGTGTTCTGTTTTTCGTGTTGATCCCATCTTTATAGGGCTGCTGAAGTATCTATAGAAGTAAACTTGTGGGTTGAAAAGGAGGCCAAATTGCCTTATTAAAGAGGTTCTTCCTCCTGGGTCAGTTGACAATTCATGCAGGCTCGTCCTTGCAAATGAACTGTATTATTTTAAAGGAGCTTGGAATGAAAGTTTTAATTCATCAGAAACAAAAGACGATGTCTTTTACCTTCTGACGGAGACTTGTTCAAGTGCCTTTCATGATTAGAAAGAAGCTGCAGCTTGTCGGTGCCTTTGATGGTTTCAAAGTTCCAGGGCTTCCTTACAAAAAAGGTGAGGACAAGCGTCGTTTCACGATGTACTTCTTTCTTCCAGATTGCATGTGATGGGCTGCCAACTTTGGTAGAGAAGATGGATTCCGTATCTGGGTTCTTAGACCGTCATCTTCCAAACAAAAAAGTACCAGTGCGTGACTTTAGGATTCAGAGGTTTAAGATTTCTTTTGGGTTTGAAGTTTCCAAAGTCCTTAAGGAATTAGGACTGGTGTTGCCTTTTTCTGGCTAAGGTGGGTTGGTAGAGACGGTGGATTTTCCAGTGGGTCGGAACCTATATGCTTCAAGTATCTTCCGTAAGTCCATAAAAGTAAATGAAAAAGGAACTGAAGCTGAAGCTGCAGCTGCTTCAGCTGGTGTAATAGGATATAAGTCACGGATTCCTTCGAGGACTTTTTTTTTTTGTGGCCAGCCACCCACTCTTGTTCCTTATCAGAGAAGACGCGACTGGAATGGTGATGTTCATGTTAGTTATATACCTTATGTAATAGGGATAAAAATATAATTATATATTATTGTATTCATTAATAAAATTGATAATTTGTTTATAAGTTTTGTCTAAATTGACTATTTATATATAAAGTCCTTAGAATGACAATTAGAGAAATTAACTTAAGTTTAATTTATAAGATTTCGTCATTCTTAAATGTTCCCGATCATAGGATTATTAACACGAAGACATTAATAAATTCATATTAGATTTATATTTGAAATTTTTGGAGAAGGAAAGTAGCTGATCTCATAAGCTACTAGTTAAGGTGATCATTTAGTCTAACATATGGATGCTTGTTAGAGAACAAGTTCATCGAATTGACCCGCATAAGAAACCCATATGGAGTGTTATCCACATGTCTATGAGATTTTTCTTAGTTAAGATAGTATGACTAATCCTTGGACTTGAGATCTTCATGGTATCTTGTTTGTGGATCATATATGCTTTGATATTATACCTCCGTCGTCCATAGCGAGATTGCGCATAGGATAATGATTAGGCAATATGAGAAGTACGCGAAGGTTGCGAGAGATCAATAAAGGATTCGCCGCTCTGGACAACATAGAGTCGATATCTCAAGAGGCGCCATTTTGACATAAGTGATAATGTAAATTCATGGCCATGGCGAGTTCTGAAAGGAGTTTCAAATACTCTAAAATTATATTATTAGCTTTAGTCAAAAAATTTCAATAACCATAATTTAATATAGTAGACATTTTTCATACTCTATAATCGTTGGTGGGATATGTACGAGGTGAAAGGATTGTATCATACGGTAATCGTATACGGACTAGGTTTTACTAATTTAGTATTCTTTCTCAATTGGGGGTCATGATGCATTGTTAGATGCCGCTCATGATCTGTGGAATTTAGTTTCTTAATTAAGGAGTTAATTGAGGATAAATTAATTAGATTAATTTATTTAGACTTAAGAAGTTTATAACTAATTCCATTGCTAACATAAGAAAGAATCTAATGGGTCACACACTAAAAGGTATTGAGGAATTAAAGTTATATTATGTAAATTAATGATTAATGACTTAATTGTTAAGTTTATAATCTTTAAGAGTTTATTTAATAGTTTTAGAAACTATTTGGGATTAAATAATAATTATACAAAGTGTTTGTATTTAATTATAAGTTTCTTTAATTTGATTAAGATAATATTATTTAATTAATTAGATTAATTAAATAATATTTAATTTTAAAATAGATTATGATAATATTATTTAATTAATTATATTAATTAAATAGTATTTAAATTTTAAAAATATATTATTAATAAGATTATGAATCTATTTAAAGATTTTTTAAATAAGATTTAAAAAGTCAAAATATAAAACCTATAAAAACTCCTGTTTTGACCATAAAACGTACGTGAATGCAAAGAGAGAATTATCTTTAAGAGTTGAGAGAAAATTCTTTTAACTAAAAACTCGTTACATTGTCTCTTTTTAAAAACTAACATTTATGAAAATACACACTATATAATTAAGATTTAGAGAAATCTTAAAACCCTAATTATCTACCTTATATGAATTGCCATTAAAGGTCATACACTTGGGTGGCTAATTTAGAAAAAAGTATTTGTTTAATTTTTGTATTTGAACCATAACTTTTGGTTCAAATATCGGATTAATACGATTCAAGAATATCTAAAAAGAAGAATCGAAGATCTACAACTTTACGTTTCACGAAAAAATTCAGATTCAAACGTTTTGAATGTCAAAACAGTAATTAAAAGTACGTATTGTAGAAAATCCGAGAAAGTCTTAATTTATCCCCATTGGTGGTGAAGATTTAAGGTAAAATCTTAATTCTCTATTTTATATTTCATTGATATTATAAAGTATGTTAAATAACATGATCTTGGCATGGGAATTAATGAACATTAATTAATATGATTAATTAAAGTAATTTTAAATTTCCACTGCATATAATATGCTTAATTCCTAACAATTCATTGGTCATGTTCTCAATCCTCTTGATGCCTGATTAACTCTGAAGCTAATGTGCAAAGTAAATGAAACCTAAACGGTTCTGTAACCTAAAACATATGATACTCCTTACATGTGCTGTACTGCGTGCTAATTTTAGAGAGCCAATAATGGCTTGAGTAATTGTGAAGTGTTAGTTTGAGTCGTCGGTCTTAGTTAAGTCCCTATAAATTAAATTGATTTTTTTTTTTTACAAACCCAATTTAATTTGCAGATAACTTAACTAGATCGTTTAAGAAGCTCAAATTTATTTATAATTAGAGATATAAATAAAATTTAATTTAATTTTAGTTAAAATATTAAATTTTAAACTAAATTATCCTTTATATAATATTTAATTTAAAATATTTATCAAATATTGAGAATCTCGACGTTTGATCAAAATTATTTATTAAATATCGAGAATCTAGACATTTAATTAAGAATTTTTGTCAAATATTAAAATTATCGATGTTTAACAAAAATATTCAACTAAACGTCGAGAATTTTATATTATAATATGAAAATTTCTTTATATCAATGTTATTAACTATACGGTTAAGAATAATTTTTATATTCGTGTTATGTTTTAAAGCAAAAAATTTATAATATATTTTGTTATAATGTGTACACAAATGAACCAAATATATTATAATTTTGTTATATAATTTGAATATTTATATAATTGAGAATATATTTATATTAGTATTATTTGTTTTTAGGTCTCACACATAAATAACTTATTAATTTTTCAAAAATAAAATAAATAGTAATAATGTAAGTATATTATTAATTGTTTAAATATTCAAATTGCTTAAAAAAATTATAATATAATTCGTTAATTTGTATTCATATATTAATAATCTCAATGTTTGACAAAAAATATCTATTACAAA
>JAXCLQ010070730.1:0-13789 GCA_035584115.1 Cedrela odorata
ACCTTGCCGCCGGCGTGCCAGGTTCTTTTCACGGCCGTTTATTTCCCAAATCCAGTCTACACTTTGTACACTCCTCCTATGCACTACACTGGCTCTCCAAGGTTCCGAAAGAAATTGTAGATAGTGAATCTCCTGCATGGAATAAAGGCAGTATACAATGCACAGGATATGTGAAAGAAGTTGTTGAAGCATATTCAGCTCAGTTTAAGAATGACATGGAGTCATTCCTGAATGCTAGAGCTCAAGAACTTGTGCCTGGAGGATTGATGGCCATTGTATTATCTAATTTACCAGACGGAGTTCCTATGTCTGATGGCAGTGAGGGTAAAGTTTTTGATCTTTTTGGATCTTCCCTTGTTGACATGGCCAAGATGGTAAGAACAAATAATTATTATATAAATTCATATTCGGAATAACAAAATGCTAATTAAAAAGTTGAATTACTTCATTTCTTCTAAAATGTTCTTTGTTACAATACATGCGCAGGGAATAATTAATGAAGAAAAAGTGGAGTCCTTCAACCTTCCTATATACTATCCAACTTCAATGGAATTGCAGGCCATTATAGAGAGAAATGGAAGTTTCAGCGTTGAGAAAATGGAGATATTGAGTAATCCTCCCTTGGGGAACGTGAAATTATCTGCCGAATTTGTTACCTCAAATATTAGAGCTGTGTTTGAGGGAGTTATCCAAGAACATTTCGGAAGTCAATTTGTAGATTCGATATTCAACTCTTTCTCCACGAAATTTACTGAGAATGAGTTCACCTTCGAAGAGACCAAAGACCACAAAAAGGTTAACTCATTCGTCCTACTCAAACGCATTATCAACTGATGTAGATTCAAAACTTTTCTCAATTTCTTTTATGTAATTCTTCTCCAATCCTTATACGAAGGAATTCGAATCCCAAATCTATCAATCAGAACACAGAATAAAGTATTAATTTTATGTATATGAATTTTATTGTTATTATGAAATTGTTGCTATGTGGCATGATGCGAATTATCTATTTCAAAATTGTGGCACCATATCAGAGTAAAAGCATTTTAGGAAGTACTTGTACAGATTATTTTATCGTTCAAGAAGAAGTGAAATACAAAAACTGCGAAAGAATTAACTCATCGTAATATATACCACAAAAGTTTTAGTGAATGATTTTTACTCGTGAGTTTTTAATAAATGTGTTAGAGCAAACAGCCAAGCTGCTCCGCAGTTAGTGTCATCTTTTGACAACTAATGCAGGGTGAGGATATATTTGGTATTTGAGTTATTCAATTACTTTTATCTCATTTATAATTGGTATTTTTGAATTAGTGAGATCTACTTTAATAAATTTATGATATTAAGTACAAAATTTTAAATTTTATTTTATTTTATTATTTGGGTATAAATAGAATTTACAAAATATTTAGAATTTATCCCCACCCAGCCTCAATTATGCCACTATTTTGTATCATAACACACGAATGTACAATTGAACTACGTAAAAAAATAGAGATGAAAAATCTATAATCACAAAACCAAAAAATATACAATTAAAGAAAAATTAAGCTAAATCATGCAAGAAAAATATATTTTGAATATCAACATATTAACTGATTCACGAAAGAAAAGTGCTCTTTAACGATCATTCCCACAATGACTTCAATACTCCCTTTAAAACCCTCCCTCACTGCCCCAAAATACTTCTTAGCTGGAGTTCCGGGTTCATTTCATGGTCGCCTGTTTCACAAGTCCTCTATGCATTGCATTGGCTTTCCAAGATTCCAGATGAAATTGTGGATGGTAAATCTCCTGCACAGGATAGGTAAATCTCCTGCACAGGATATGTAAAAGAAGTTGATGAAGCAAATTCAGCTCAACTGAAGAATGACATGTAGTCATTTTTGAATGCTAGAGCACAAGAACTTGTGCCAAATGGGTTAATGCTCATTCTATTGTCTACTCAACCAGATGGGGTCCCTGCGTCTATGACTTTTGAGGGTATATATTATGATTTTCTAGGATCTTGTCTCTATGACCTGGCCAAGATGGTAAGAAAAAAAAACTATTGCACTGGCATATTTATATTTTAAGATTTTTTAAGATTTTGTTTCCGGTTTTAGTCCTAAAATGAAAAATCAGATTCGTTTCTTACATTTGAAATACTCGATACTTTAATTCTTTAGGTCTAGGCTGATGGCCGCAGCAAATAACGTGGACATAAACTATTTTATTTATAATTTTGTTTCTTATATTGCAGGGATTAATTGAGAAATTCCACATCGTTTGGAAATGAGTTTGGTAATATGTTTATAACTGTTTTGTCTTCCTAAATTAGTGCGGCGCCTTTTTGACCTGGGTCTGAAATTATGAAGTGGTTAGGACCGGTTTAAGGAAGAAAAAGTAGATTCTTTCAACTTTTCTTTTCATTTCGAAGGGAGTTTGAGCCCTCATTGAGGGGCTTATCAAATTTGTAGAACAGATTTTCACACTATTACTCAACAAAGCTTGCAGAGAATATTGGCTTCGTCTTGGATGGGAAAATTCATGACAAGATTGAATTAGTCATCCTACTCAAGCACAATAAAATTTTGATAATTTTTATTATTGTTTTTTTATTATTTCAAAATATGAAATAATTACATAATTGGCTATTTATGTAAAGGACTTGGCTAGTATATTAAGATTATTATGAATATCGATACATATTTTAAGTTTAAGCTGAACAATTTTAGACGTTTCCATTTCATATTTTAAATCTAAAATAAATAGTTTTTTTTTTAATTTAACGTGTTTGGTTTTAAATTTAATATAAAAAAATTTAATTTTAATAAAATTTATTAATAGCATTTGGTTTTAAATTTAATATATATAGGTAGGATCATAACCCATTTAACATTATACAAATTTTTACATCAATTCTTAACCATTATATTAACAAAATCATAATAAAAGAAATGTTGTATTAATTAAGGTCATCAATATATTCTATTTTTAAATCTTCTTTCTCTTTTTTTTCATTTATTGACCATAATTAATATATGTTAAATATTTATTTCATTTAATCCTATACCTTATTAAATTGTTAATCGAATGACTAATACTTGATGTTAAAACTTATGTAATTTTAGAGGATCACTGATCGTGCTTCACGTGTGTGTGTATGTATATAAAAGTTTAAAATAATAATCATGGAGGAGATTGATTACTATGTAATGCAGGGTCAATGTGTGTGTGTATCTGTGTATATAAAAGTTTAAAATAATAATCATGGAGGAGAAATGGTGATGATTGATTACAATGTAATGCAGGGTCAAGGTTTTGTTTATTTTTGATGAAAGAAAATGGTTTAGGATTTACCTGTTGGTTGTCACTGTAAGAAAGATAGCCAAAGCATCTTGTTTTCTATAACTATTTTCCATCACCCGCTCCTTTGATCAAGCTCATAATCATCATCATTGTTGTTTCAAAACTCTTTATTCTTGCAAATATTTTGTTAATTTTTTGTTTTTAATTTTTTATTCCTATAAAGTGAACTATTGTAATAAGTTGGTGTAGAACAAATGCTCTAACTTTAATTAATTCTCTTGTTCATGAACAATGAGCTTACAAATTTATAACAATTGCACACATACAAACATATTTTCTAAGATTTAAGAGTAAATATTATTAACTTGTATCTTAATTCTTTATCTTGAGTTCTTAATGCTTCCTTATTTATTTACTTGGTTGAATTGACATTTTATTATCATCAAAACATGAGTTTATATGACATTAAGGTCAACATACCTCTAATGTAAGCTAAACAAATCATTAAACAAAAGAAGAATAAAGAATTATGTGGTTCAGCCACTGAAGCCTTTACCCACGACCAAGAACAGTAAAAAAAGCTTTTGTTGATCTTTAACACATTCAAGAATTTACAAAGAAGAAATAGCTCCAAGATGATCACTCTTTGATCAGTTCTTTCAAGAACTCTTTCACCTTAATTTTCTAAGTTTTCACAATTGCATTTCTCATATACTCTCTATCTTTTAGGAATAAGACTTTAAACTAGAGAATATATATTTGTGGAGTCTAAAATTATTTGTTAACTATTGATACTTGATTTCACTTGCCAAATGTCATTATGTGATTTATTTTTTTGCGAGAACAAATTTCCTTGTAAGCCCAGATGGGACCGAGGTAATGTATTTCTTAAATTTTGATTTTAAGGTCACTAAAAATGAGGTAGAGTACGAAGCGTTGATTACAGGGATCAAGTTAGCTCAAGTACTAAGAATTACAGGCCTCGGTATTCACTATGATTTCCAAATAGTAGCTAGCCAAATAGACAGACAGTTTTAGGCTCGAGAAAGCAATATGCAAGCCTACTTGAAGAAGGCTAGGCAGCTTTTGAGCACATGGAAGACTGTCACAATTAAACAGATCTTAAGGGAAAAAAAAAACTCGGAGGCAAACATGCTGGCAAAGTTGGCATCTACCTTCAAAGGGAATATCCCCACATCGGTCCTAATCGAAGTATTGGAGTAAAGGAGCACAAAAGTAAATGATCATCGACCCTGTGTAGCTCAATTAGATCCTCACCACTATTGGATTGATGAAATAAGATCCTACATCTAAGACAACGAACTCCCAAACGACAAGGAAGAAGCAAGGAAGATTAAAAATAGGTTAGCAAGGTACACTTTCATTGATGGGGAACTATACAAATGAGGGCCTAAAGTGTTTCAGACTTGAGGAACTGTTTGGATTCTAGAAGAAATCTATCGTGGGGTATGTGGCGGACACGGAAGAGCTCAATCCATGACTTACAAGATCCTGAGGTAAGGGTATTACTAGCCGACACTGTCACAGGATGCGGCACGGGTGGCAAAAACTTGCCACGAATGTCAAGTGTACGATAATATCCTAAGGCAGCCTCTAGAGAAACTGACCCCTTTGTCAAGCCCATGGTCATTCTCTTAATGGGGACTCGATCTCATCAGACCACTGCCCTTAACTCGAGCCAACACAAAGTATGCCATAGTGGCCATTGACAACTTCACCAACTGGGTGGAAGCTGAGCCATTGACGGCCATTACAGAGAAAAGGGTCATGGTATTTGTCAAACACAACATTATCTACCGATTTAGAATACCCTAAGTGCTGATCACAGACAACAGGAAATAATTTGACAATGTAAGTTTCAAAGAATTCTGCTTAGATTTCTCGATTGACCTCAGATTCGTAACACTAGCTCACCCAAAAGCTAATGGACAGGTAGAAACCACTAATAAGATCATCAAAAAGGCCCTTAAAAAGAAGCTCAAAGGTGCATGGATTGACAAACTTTCTGAGGTCCTTTGAACTTATCGGATCACTTCGAAGGTGGCCGCAGGCGAAACTCCCTACAGTCTAGCTTTCGGGTGTAAGGCAATGATTCAATAAAGGTTGATATACCGACTTGATGTTAGCAAAACCTTTAAGTTTTTTTCAAAAATAGTTATTTTTTACTAAAACTAAGGGACTTGATGTTGGGTATACGATTTAGAGTACATGCGGAGACCAATGGGTCATAAACTCAAAACAATCTTATATAAAGGGATAAGTAGCATTCCAAGATTAAGTATTACCTAAGAAGAACTGTCCAGGTGATAAAGAAGACCTTAATTTTAGCAAGAGCTGAGATTCCTTAAGAGCGATTAGAAGGTCTCAAGTCGGCATGAAAATAGAGTTAAAGACCTCAGGTCGGCATCTCTAACTGAAATTTGAGACCTCTTAAGGGCGATTAGAAGGTCTCGGGTCAACATGAAAGTCAAGTTGAAGACCTCGGATTAACATCTCAAACTGAGATCCTTTATGAAGGTCTCGAGCATATTAACAAAGATCTCCGACGTGCATAAGAATTCGTTTAAGCTAATCAAAGAAACCTTACATAGTGGTTTCCCAGATTTTACTACAATTACGTGTTTGTGAAGGATTTGCTTCCTTCCCATATTTTTCCTAAATGATTCTATAACAAAGATTCTTAACAAGTAAAACTATTTACATAATAAGAATCCTAAGCTTAATGGACATAATCTATGCAAAAAGAGCATGAGATCCCATGAAATCTGAAAGCCGATGCTTACCTCATAGAATTTTTCTGATTTTCACATAACAAGATACCTATTTCCAGATTCTATAGAATTTTACTATATTTGATAGACATGAACGCCTATAAAAAAGGGATCAAGAACAACCAGGCATAATTATTGAAACTCGGAGATTTCAAGCATATATTCTTTTCTCTCTCACATTACCAAAAAAAAAAAAAAAAAACCCTGACTTAAGTATAGGAAGGTTTTTACCGAACAATTGGCTTTTACCCCTTTAGACTTTTATTGTAATTGCAGGTTGAACGCAATATCAAGCAAGGAGATGAAAATCGTGTTGGTGCGCAAGATCCAATAAGGGATTTTTGCTACATTAACACAACCAATTATTCAGAAAGATTTTTGGATGCTTTCTTTCTATTTTAACCTTTATTTATAGGTTTATGACTTATCCCTTTTGTAGTCGGAATAGAGCTCATGGTTTGACTCTTGCTTAAATTCCAATTATTTTCTTATTACATATAGAATGTGATTCAGATAAGTTTTTATTTTAATATGTTTCTTATTATTTTTCTTTCCCACAATTCTATTGAGTTTTACCTTCCTTATCATTTTTAAGGTAACTTAAGATTTTGGTTAATAAAGAGTCTTATTAGAACTTTAATTTATTTGAGAAAACCTTAATGAGTTAGCATTTCTCTTAACATAACCAGAGTACAACTTGTTTTTCATCAGTACATTGATACTAATAGAGATTATTACATAACTTGAAGATAGCTTGGCTTTCATATATACTAAACTAACCTGAGACAACCTCATTGTTAACTGCCGAGGAAGATTTCTAATGATTTTTTAAGAGAACTACGTACTAACTTTGCCATTTTTATTGGCCTAGAAGTGACTTGGCTGATGGGAATATTATAACCCAACAAGAGCCCTAAAGTTTTTAGTATCAACGAATTCCGAGCATGGTATTGGAAACTAAATTATTTTGCTTTCTTATATCCTCAAATACGTTATCTGTTGCATTTTCCTGTTGGTATTCTTACAGATTTGTCCTCGGCAAATGGCCTCATTTCATCCTATCCTAAGCATTCGTATTTAGCGTGATCCATCCTTGGCATCTATTCTTAGCTCTTTTATCTTCTACTAAGAAGTCGTTTATTTATATCACCTTTCTAAAATTTTAAAATGGCGCGTGAAACGGCAATGGCATTTACTGCCTTGTCGTTTCATTCTTCAAGTTCATGCAATCTACTTATTAAATGTAAGTGTGACATTTTGGTGGCCATTGAATGTAAGCCACAGGTTGTCATCTTAAGCATTACCACATGAAAGGTTCAGAACTACTATTCTCGACAAGGAATAAAAATCGAGCTTTCTCTCTTTTCTCTTCACTTTAGCATTTTGCTTTTTTTTTTATTGAGAAGATTAATGTTTTCTAGAGAGGAAACTCAAAATCTAGATCATTGAACTGTTATTTCTGAATTTTCGACTGTTAAAACATTTCTTTTCACCACTTTCTCTATTCTATTACCATTTTAAATTGGTACTTCTTCCTTGGCCTTTCGTAGTTGTTCCTAGTTCTCTTTTTTTTTTATGGGGGGGGTGTTTACTCTACGCATATTTCTTATTTTTATTATTGTATATAAATGTTGATACAGCAAAATTCTTCTTTAGACCTTGTGCACCAGTAACAATCTTCGTCTCTTTACTTGACAGCTTGTTTAACCTACGATCACAACAAAAACCTAAAGAGATAAAAATCGGTTATCCAGTAAAAACCCTCTGATGCTTAAGTCAGTGTTTTGCTTTGTAATGTGAGAGATAATTTAAAGAGAATGACTATGACAAATATGTATGCTCTAGGGTTGTTTGTACGTGCCTACTTGGTTGTCCATGTTCTCCTTTTATAGGCTGCTTTGAGTTTCTCCAATTTAGTAGAATTCTATGGAATCTGGAAATAAGGATCTCATCATGCAAGAATTAAGAAGATTCCATTTTATAAGTATCGATTTTTCAAATTTTGTGAGATCTTGAACATTTTGTGTACTACTAGGCTTAGGATTCCTATTATGGAATGAGCTCTATATACAGAATATATCTATTTAGTTAAGAATTCTTGTTATGGAACAATCTGAAAGGAATTTGGGAAAGAATTGAATCTTCCTTTGATACGTAACTGTTGAGAGGTCACATAAGTTCTAGCCTGAGAATTCTTTATTCTCCTAAGTCAATCTTTTATGTTACTTATCCGAGAACTTTATTAGCTATACCCGAAACCATCACAAAGGAGTCTCAATATTAATAAATAGACCCAAGGCATTCTCTTGACCTTAGGTAATATTCAAACCCGAGGCTTTTTGTTAGACCTTAAGTATTCTCATCCCTTACTATACTTGGGGTCCTTGTTATCCCTTGGTTAACGTCTCTAGGGTCACACTAAGCTTAATGTCTATTTTTCGTCTTTTGTAAACCTTTGTCATGAGCCCATGGCTTATTGGGCCTTAGTTACACTCTAGATTTTATATTCAACATTAAGCTTTCTAGTTTTAGTCAAAAATAACTATTTTTAATAAAAACTAAAAGCTTTTGCCAAAAAAGATGTGTCTACTGCGAAATTTAAATGCCTAACTTGAAATCTGTCAGCTTCTTCCATATGGCAGATTACAGTTAGTTCTTAGGATCATGACGTTTTAGGCCTCAAGAGATCTTACTAACCCTAATAATGACTGCCTCCTTTTTTATTAATGAGGAATATCCTCTTAACCATTCATTTGACGTGGCATCATCTCGTCCCTTGATCTATTATTTACATCGACGATTGGGATTCCTCTGCTTCTATAAATACCTCTCTTTTTATTCTTCCCTTCCTTTTGTCTTCACTTTACACTGTCATTTTCTTCGCATTTCAAGCAATTTTGACAACAACAAACCCCAACCTTCAAACAAGGATTTGAAGCTCTTCTCCTTCAAAAGAAAATAAGTAAGTTATCATTACTCTTTCCAACTTTCTACTTCTTGTTGGACTTGTGGTATTTTTGATTGGCTATGGCCATTGCTAGATAACTTTTAGGGTTAAAGAGCTTAGGCATTATTTCGTAAGTTGTTAATGACCCAGAACAGCTCTTAACTTTGTATTTTTCTTCCTTATGAATAGAGATGGATTTTATTAATAATAAAGTTATCTCTATGGGAGATAACTCAGAAGAAGAACAAGCCATTATCCCTGTCATCCCCCCTATTTTAGAGAGGTGGAGGTCAACACCATATGAAATAGACTGGTTCCCTTCTTCCACCATGGAGTCAGACTTAGAGACTTACACTAGGTTTTAAAATATCCTTAAGGGAATTTATCATAGGAACCCTAAGGGGAATGAACTCCTCAGTTATCCTTTTGAGGAGGAAATTGCTTTCAAAGAAGAGTTGTTTCACCTAAGGGTTAGGCTCCCCCTTCAAAACTATTTTGCTCAAATCTTCAAATCTTTACACATTGCACCATATCAACTAAACCTGAACAGTTGGAGAATTATGTCCAGTTTGTATGTCTTGTGGCATCAAATTTTCAATTATGTCCCCTCAATCGAAAAGATTAAGTATATGTACCTCTTGAAGAGAAACCCCATAAAGAATATTAAGTGGTATTACCTCCAAAACCGACCAAAACAACAAAATTCAACAACTGGGAACCCTTCGTGTAATAAGGTCTAATTTGTTATATATATGCCCTAGAACCAATCGTGTTATATGGTTCAAGAATATTATTCTATGTATATATAATTATGTAATTAATTATAAAGTAGTTTACGATTAATAAAATGGCTTTTATATCATTTTGTCTGTTCAGTTGCTAATTTATATTGTATATAAAATACAAAATAAAATCTCGTGATGTATTATGATGTCAAAACTCTATTTGCAAAGAGTTGTAGATATAAGTACAGAATTTTGATTTGAATACATTCGAATCAGTTTCCTGTTGAAGTAATGTCATATGGGACTATGACATTGCATGACTGGTATGTTTGATGTTGCCAAGGATTAGTATTGGATGCTAATAGTTAAGTGAGAGTCTCATGTCACAAAAGCATAAACATAGGTAATATGTTAGAGAACATATTACTGAACATGACCAAATGTGATAAATCACATGGATAATTATTCATAATCAATAATACGTCACACAGCTGTACTAGTATACCACTAGTCCTATGACCTAACGTGTTATAGTTGCCCTCTACACTGAAGCACATCATTCACTTATGTATATCACGTCGGGCTAGCCACGCCTAGTAAAAGACGCTTGCTGGTAATGTGCTTAAGTGTATAAAGATAAATGATAGTCAAGATGGCTACTGGCTCAAATATTGGAGCTTAAGATTCTAGATGGAACTGTCATACGCAGGAATAAAGTCTTTGGCCAAAACGTGTATATCCGAAAAGGTATTTTACGAATATATGAATCCTATATATGATTGAGGTTTTTATCCTATAATTAAGTTAGGGTTTGACGATACCATGACTCGCAATCGATTGGGAGTCGACAGTAGAGGGACTTTACTAATGCATGTACGACTATATGAGTTTATCCGGTACATTCATTTATCTGTGTCTGGGGATCATAACATCTTACTAAAGGCCACTCATGATCATTGGGAACTTTAGTTACAAAGAGTTGTACCAAAAAGATGCGAAAGTGTTTTATATCTACCCATATCCAGCTCACAATGAACTCAGTGGGTTACACACATTAGTTGGTTACTTGATGATGATGATAATTATTATTATAAAATAATCATTAATTAATTAATAATATTATTCCGATATTTTAATCGGATAGCAATTTGATTCTTTATTGTAAAAAATATATTTTTCGGTTAGGACGCACTAACATCCATAAGCATGAAAAATATTTTGGTTAATTATGGAATAACGTAAATATGATTTATGTATATGATATTGATATATATAGATATAATACTTTAATATTGATTAAAGTAATAATAAAATATCAAAAGGTAAT
The DNA here is from genome assembly GCA_035584115.1 of Cedrela odorata. NCBI lineage: Eukaryota > Viridiplantae > Streptophyta > Magnoliopsida > Sapindales > Meliaceae > Cedrela > Cedrela odorata. The sequence continues at coordinate 11,083 of JAXCLQ010070730.1, forward strand.
GATTATATTATATATATATATTAAAGTAATATATATATATATATACATATATCTAAATTGTAATCATTACTTATTATATATTATTAAAGTAATAATATATAAGATATTTATATATATACTCTCTCTTTCTCTCTTGCTTTAATATATTAATATGATTAATATATAATTATTATTACATTAATTGGATTATTGTGATTGAACACACCAATCTCACATCACACATGGCATTGTTTATTTGATAAATGAAACACCAAGTAGGCAAGTGGGTGAAGTAGGACAGCAGTGAAGGAATCAAGTGGGCAACTTGATTGCTGAAAAGAAAAGACTTAAGTGTTAAGTCTAATGTATAAACACTTGATGCAACAACTTCTTCTTCTTCTTCACCAAGAGCTTCTTTTTGAAATAAGCTAGGGTTGTCCTTTATTTTGAACAGAGAACAAAAGGAGGAAAAAAGAAACTAGAGAGAGAAAACTTTGGTTTACCTTGGTGAAGCTAAAACCCATAGCTTAAAGATCCTACAACGAAACTGGAACAACGTAGCCAACCCAACATGTGGATACACTTGAAAGCAAGTGAAGAGCTTGACTTGTTGTTCCAAATTACAAATCAAAAAAGTGCAACTTCTTAACTCTGTATTTATGTTTGAAAAAGTTTTAAATCCCAAAATACATATATGTACATGTCTAGATTCGTTGGGATCCTTTCCGTACATCCGTATGATAGGCATGGCTTCCCAGCGGTGGTCTCACGCCCGAGAATTGATCCTATGCTTCGTCACACATTAAGCAATCCCCTTCAAGTTGTATCAGAGCTTTTCGACATGGATATGTATGTATGTTTTGGGTAACATGTGTTGGGATGTTGATTTATGTTTATATGGATGTTTGTTGTGGCTTGGAAAATGAATGAAGTTGTTTTGATATGATTTAAATGTATTTTGGAAACATTAGAAGTCGTTAAAAATGGCAAAGTATCGTTCTATTTGCAACGAGTATCGACACTTTTGCGTATAGTGTCGATACTTAAAGTAATAGAACGATACCTGATTCTCTAGTATCAATATATTTTAAGCAAGTGTTAACACTTCTATAAAAAGTGTCAATACTCGGAGTAATAGTATCGATACTTGTTGTTCTAATATCATTTTGTTTTGAATGAGTATCGATACTTTAAGAAAGTATCAATACTTGCTAGCCTGACAGGAGTAAGTGTCGATACTTTGGTGAAAAGTATCGACATTTGCTAGCAGAAAGTATCAGTACTTGATAACCCATAGAATCGAGTATCGATACTTTAAACAACAAGTAGATACTTGCAAATTCAATGGAAAATGTCGATACTTTTGTGAAAGTATTGATACTTCCCAAATAATAGGAGTGAGTATCGACACTTTAAGGAAAGTATCGATACTTGCAGACATTCAATGACAAGTGTCGATACCTTTGAGAAATGTATCGATACATGTCGACTGAATAAGACTGAGTGTAAACCTCTTTGGAGAAAGAGTCGACACTTACAAACTAAAGGGGTTAATTAGATCGACACCCCATAGAAAGGGTCGACACTTGAATCTTGTTCCTGTACCTGTTCTTGTTCATAAAAAAAAGTAAAAAAAAATTTATTTTTTATTTTTTTTCATTCATGTATAATCACGAAATGTCAAAATATTCATTTACCCATAACTTACACAAGTACTATTTTAAATAGTAAATTTTCTGTTATTGGAAATTCAATTTGTTAAAATTAAAAAAAAAGGACTTGATATTGTTTCAATTAAACAAAAAAATAATACTCTGAATTAAAATAAAATTGAATGGTGATTTTAATTGATTTTGATTCAAGCAGAATTAATAGAATTCTAGTAGGAGTAATCATATGAACATAAAATTGATAAACTGATATTGTATCAGTTAATGTCTCTCCCTAATAAATTAATTTATTAATTTATTAAATTGATTTGATCAATTTGTAATGTGTAGAATTTGAAATCAAAATCATTTGATTATATAGATTTTAAATTACATTACTAAACAATGATATACACACACACATATTGATGTGTATATTAAATGAGACCAAAAATGAAAGTCTCCTTTATTTAATATTAGGTTCAATCATTCCAATGCAATCGGTAGGTTATAGGCATCTTAGATGGGGTAATCCAATAACAGTTAGGTGAGGCCTTCATGGGGTGTTATAGTCTATTTGACATGTTTTTTGATAAGGGATCTTTGGCTTCCAATAATTGTTAAGTGAGAAGTTTGATTTCATTTCTATTCAAAAAAAGGCGTTGGGTCTAACCTAACTAGGTTGAGGCACCAATAACTGTTAGATGAGATGTTTTTTCTTAGAAATAAATTGATTATGTCTTATAAAGAATTACAAACAAAAATGAGTATCTGACTCATTAAGCTTACTTGACCAATAACTGTTAGGTGAAGTTTTGTGAGTTTGATGAGAATATGATCATCCACGAAAAACCTATAATTTATGTCACGCCCGATCCGTAGACCCGAGTATGTAACAACTGCCACACACCCGCAAAGCATACTTACTTTCCCCTAGTATTCCCTACGAATGTGTAAGGCTCACACATTTTCTAATATCACATACATATACAGGAAATTTCGCAACATTATTTATATATACACATATTTATATACCTACACCATGTTCATGATTTTAATATTGTTGACAACCCCAAAAT